>PVKE010016153.1:0-15811 GCA_004027555.1 Craseonycteris thonglongyai
CCCCAGCTGGTGCGGACCCATATGCGGAACTGGGGTGTGCTTCCCATGCGGGAGACTCCCGGCCCAGTTCCCACCCTGCACAGCCCCTGCCCACCTGTGTGGAATGAAACCATGTTAAGAACTGATGACATACAACTATGGACACTGCTCTGGGCCCTCCCCCTTCTCTCTGTCTTTGTCTCTTTCAAAAAAATAATAGATGAAATAAGTCTTAGAAAAGAAAAGAAAGGCAGGAGATTTGTGTTCTTTTTCTTGTCCTGTTTTCACTGTGAGCCCTGGGACAAGTCAACTCTGCTGAGCCTCAGTTTCTCCAAGTAGAAAATGAAAAACTCTGCTCACTCTTGCTTCTCCCGCATGGGTGTATGTGGTGTGTGTGAGGGAAGTCACATGTAGCATCTTGAGTTTTGCAGTAGTTTTGAAAAATTCCAAAGGGTAATTTGGAGCTAATGATTTGGAAATGAAGGGGGCTTGATGAGTACCAGGCTGCCCTCCTTCATCTTTGGATCTCTGACCACTGCAAGTTCTTTGGCTACTTTCATAGGGTATGAATTCACTAACCTCTGTGGACTTGGGCTCTTCTAGTCATTGCTCCTAAGGGAACCTTCGAGGAACTACTTATTATTGTGGCTTGGTCTAACAGTCTTAGTCCCAAACCTCTCCATCCCATGGAGAATGTCAAGAAAAGAGGAGTTGAATATACACTTAAAGAAAATTTTCTTTTATACACAGTCTTCCTGGATGAGACTAACTATTTCTCTGATGAAACCTAAGGGAGAGCTGCTTTGTGAACTGAAAGGAAGCCCATGTTTCAGGCTTTCTCATGAGACTTTTTGGAGTATATCTCTTAGCACTAGACAAGAATGACTGGAGTGGGAGGAGAGACAGGTTAATAGATACTTTCCTCTGTGTGCCCTCCAGAAACCCCTACCCCTGCCTCTATCAATATAATATTACAAGCAACCCAAATTTTCATCCATCTGCCTAGTGAGATTCTCCAAAGACACCAAGAAACCTGGTGGCAACTCAGGCTGTTCCCTTGCCCCACTCTTACTCCCCAAAATCTGCCCAAATTATTTTTCATTAGATGAATAGAAAGCTATTTTGGATGTATATAAATTTCCACCAAATAGGATATTTTTCCCTCCTCCCACAGGCTCCTAAGGAGATTATTCACTGCAACAAATTATCACTTTTAAATTGTTCTCAGTTCTGGATTGTTTAATACTGTACTGCCAATTACTACCTACTTTACTTCAAAGAAACTAACCTGCATTTTAATTTCAGGCTATCCCCCTGCTGCCCGCCACTAACCGAAAACAATCTCTTGAATGACTGACTGAATCTTGCTTCTTTTTATTACTACCCCATCCTTAACAAGGTATAGAGCCTCGATGGGACTTACTTCTTTGCCTCCTAAGGGCTAACCAGAGCTGTAACCTGCAACTCAGCATCTACTCAGCATCTATTCCATACAGCATCAGCTCTACCTGCAAGGAGAGGGTTGACTCTCAAATCCACACAACCAGGACCACACTGAAATAAGACGGTGTTTCCACCCCAGAGGTTGGGCAAGCAGAAGTTGTGGATTGAAGGAGACCCTGGGGTTTGTAAATCACAGTACATTGTCTTCCTCACCAGGACAAGGTATGAAGATTTTCTTTAGGATAGGGTCAGAGCATACTTAAGTGATCCTTGAGGTTTCCTGCTGACTCCAGAATTTTAGGGCCCTACCCTCCCTTCACAGATCTGGCTTCTAATAGCAGCTATTTTCTCTTTCAGCAGAATCTAAGATGGACATAGAAGACTACAATGGCCGCTCCTATATGTCTGGTATGCCCTCTTGTATATTCTATTTGTGAGGGGCTGGGAGCAGACACTCTCCTGTGGAGCAGAGCCTTCAGCCTAGCACAGGACCTCTTAGTGTCCTAGTCACAGTGCTGACATTCACGCTTGGTAGTGCTTGACAGTGCGTATTTTGGTCATTTTACATTCCCTAGTGGTTCTCTTCCGAGAATTCTTTGGGGGTAGGGAAGGGAATAGGAGAGGAATATAAGTAGAAACTATTAGAGAGGAATGATTTGAAGCAAAAAGATTGGAGGAAGATGTGCTCTGAGGTCACCTGCCAAACATGGCATTCTGTCCCACCCAGGTAGAGAGTGAAGCAGCGTTTCAGACCTCAAAGGCCTGTGGCCACCAGGTGGGTATGTAAGTGAGTGAGCTGGGTTAGGAAAATGAGCAGGAGAGAATGATGGGGACTAGAAAACTAAAGAGCACACGCCCTCCCTCAAGGAGCAGCAGCTCTTCGGTGTCCACCAGTCATTGCCATGTGGGAATGTCTATCTAGGGTGGCCAAATCTTCAAATTTTTAAAGAGAAATCAGAAGTCCAGATTTTATGTGAAATGTTTCCATTTAAAAATAATGACTCAATATTTTAAAAATGTTCATGGGGCAAGCCAAACTTATCAGTAGACTGAATTCAGCCAGTGGGCCAACAACTTACAGCCTTTGAAGTAGAAATATAGAGCCCAGTTCTCTTTTCCCCAGTCCTTTTCCATGATCATAACATGTAGCTTTTCATACCTGCCAGATACTCTTACTGAGGCAGGAAAGATCATGGCTTATAGTATGACTGGCTTCTTTTCTTTTTTTTAAGATTTATTTTATTGATTTCTGACAGAGAGAAACAGACAGAGAGAGACAGAGAGAGAAGGGGGAGGGCCCAGAGCAGTCTCCATAGTGACATTAGTTTTCCATATAGTTTCACTCCACAGGTGGGTGCAGGGCTGCGCAGGGCAGGAACTGGGCCAGGAGCCTCCCACATAGGTTCTGGCAAGAACTGAACTGGGGGCACACCCCAGTTCAGCATGTGGGTCCGCATGGGCCGGGGCCGAGATTCGATCCTCGGTCCCCGGGGCTTCAAAGCGAGCGCTTAACCCATTGAGCCATCCCAGCTTTCCCTGGCTTTTTTTTTTTTTTTTAAGATTTATTTTTATTGTTTTTGACAGAGAGAGCTACAGAGACAGAGACAGAGAAAAGGGGAAGGGCCCAGAACAGTCTCCATAGTTGCACATCATCGGTTTTTCCACATAGTTTCATTCCACAAGTGGGCACGGGGCTGCACAGGGCAGGAACTGGGCCAGGGTCTCACCCCGGCAAGAACTGAACTAGCGGCACTCCCCAGTTCAGCATATGGGTCCTCATGGGCCGGGGCTGGGGTCCCCAGGGCTCCAAAGTGAGCGCTTAACGCACTGAACCAATCCAGCTTCCCCATGACTGGCTTTTAGAAATATGAAAATAATCAGGATCCTCTCAGAGTTTAACAAGGTGAAAAGAAATGAGAAGGGTATAGGAAAGAGCCTAAGACAGAGTGTCTCTGAGACAGAATGAATCATTTTGGGGACCCTTAGAATGTTAGGGCAAGGGAAGCCAGAACTGGGTTTTGACCTGATGAGTATTCCTATTTGAAGTTTAAGCATCATTGTTGAGATAACCTATAACTTATATTTTTACCCTAAAGTGGGATTGATGGAGGAGTTATGGGCATGCACTCAGAGAGTAGGATGGGTCAGGCACACATTTAAGAGTCACTGACGGGAGGCCGGGATGGCTCAGTGGGTTAAGCGCTCGCTTTGCAGCGCCGGGGACCCAGGGTCGAGTCCCGGCCCCGGCCCCTGCAGACCCATGTGCTGGGCTGGGAACCCCCCCAGTTCAGTTTTCTCTCTGTATCTCTCTCTCTCTCTCTCTCAATCTCTGTCTAAAATAAATAAACAAAAAATATATATATTTAAAAATTTTTTAAAAAGAGTCATTGACACTTGGGTAATGTAAGGGATAACATTTACTTTAACCCATTTTTCATTTAAAGAGGGAAGGAGTTGGAAGGGGTAAAGGTATTCAATACCTGCCACATGCTGGACAGAGTGACAGGGATCAAATGGATTGACTTAGTGGTACAAAAGTCATAGGCCTTCTGAGGAGCCAGCCAACTCTCCTACCTCCTGCCCAGTTAAGAAAACCACTATTGAGCAACAACCACACTCAGAACCATGTTTTATTGCAGGAGACCACTCAGATGGATAAAAACTAGTTCCTGCCCTAAGATAAGCAATGAGAAACCAGAAAAGTGGCTGGGAAAATATCCCACAGAGCTCCTTTCGGTCCTATTCCTGGAGAATGTTGAATATTAGAGGGAAATTCTGAGGGTATTTGTTTCACTGTGCTATGAAACCAAGCTTTCCCTGCCTCCAGCAGGTTGGCATTCCCTAGATAAGAAGTGGCTGCTGCACAGAATGCCTTTTGAATGAAAGTGGAGGTCAGAAACCCCTCACCTGTGTTTTGAGAATTCTGGATGTTAGCAGGGAAAAGGTAAACTTAGAAAGGGAAAAGGTAAAATCAAGGTAGGGCTAACATTAACCCTGAAAAGTAGCTCCTGCAAGAATGAGCATGGCTGAGACAGTCCACTTGCGGGGCATCTGAAAGCCCATCACTGATCCCTGTCTCCTGGGCTGATATGGAAGCAGTGGGAAAGGCTGCAGTGCATACCAGTGGCTCCTTCAAGGTCATCCCCGTTCTTCTGCCTGGCCACTTGAAGGGGACATCGCTCCTGTTCTTCAGAGATTTTCCCTCCTCACAGAACTTGATTCAGAAAGTTCATCTTTTCTCCCCATATCTCTTTCTAAAGGTGCAGATCTGGGAAGCTGGGATGGTTCAGCAGGTTAAGTACTTGCTTTGTAGCCCCTGGTCCGAGGATCAAGTCCCAGCCCCGGCCCATGTGGACCCATATGCTGAGCTGGGTTGTGGCCCCAGTTTGGTTCTCCCTGGGGTGAGCCTCCCATGTGGGAAGGCCCTAGTTCTGCCCCCAGCTCAAGGGGGTGGTCAAGTCCTTGATATCCTGAATAAAGAATTGAGCGAAACACAGAAATACAGGGGTGAAAGAATAGTTCATTAGAAGTAGACGTACACTCCCAAGAAGTAGGAGTGTGCCCAAGCGAAAGAGTGGTTCAAGGGCCCCGACTATCGAAGCCTTGGTAATTTTTATTCTTTTTTTCTTAGAATGGGATTACACCTTTCTGGGCATGGGGCCTTTTCATCAACATTATTATTCTTTTTTTTTTAAGATTTATTTTATTGTTCGAGAGAAAGAGAAAAAAGGGAGAGGGCCCAGAGCAGTCTCTATAGTTGCACATCATTAGTTGTGACATGGTTTCATTCCACACAGGTATACATGTGGGGCTGTGCAGGGCACGGGAGACAAGAACCTTCACCGTGGAGCCCTACCAGCGGTTACCAGTTGCACTGTATGTAGTTCAGCACATGGTTTTGCATGGTCCAGGGCCAGGAATTAAACCCCGGACCTTGAGATTTTGAGGCAAGCACTCAACCACTGAGCTATCCTGGCATCTTGACTGACATTCTTGATTGACGAGGGGCCATTAATCACTTTTTCTTTAGATTTATTTTATTGTTTTTGTTGACAGAGACAGACAGAGACAGAGAGATGGGGTAGGGCCCAGAGCAGTCTCCATAGTTGTAGGTCATTAATTTTTGATATAGTTTCACTCCACACGTGGGCGTGGGTCTGCACAGGGCAGGACCAGGAACCTGGCCAGAGGCCTCCCGCATGGGAGGCACCACTCCCACTGGGGGGCTCCTACTTAGGAAGCACACCCAGGGTAGGAGCAGAACCAGGGGCCTCCCCACATGGGAAACCCACCCCAACAAGAACTGAACTGGGGGCACACCCCAGTTCAGCATATCGGCATGCATGGACCAGGGCCAGGATGTGATCCTTGGACCCCAGGGCTGCAAGATGAGCACTCAACCCACTGAGCCATCCTGGCTTCCCCTAATCACCTTCTTTTAACTGTGCATGTCCCTTCCTAGCATTCAGTCTGTTATAATGATATTAATGAACTTCTAGGCATATGTTTGATATTATAATGATGGTATAATGTGGCGTGGGTGAAATGCAGGTCATTATAACTCTTACTATGCAGGTGTTAGTGATGGATTTAAACCAGTGGGCCTTTTTGTGCCATATAACTTCCTTGTGTTAGTTAGTTTTCTATATTCTTCCTGTAATTCCCTCCTGTAGTTGCCTAACTTGAGGAGGGGATTACTGGAAAAAGGGTACTATCAGGGTGGCAACTATCCTAGCAAGGCGGGTCTCATGGAAGTGGTCCCAAGATCCTTTCCATGAAAAGTTGAGGGACTGGAGGTCTCTTCATCTGTGTCTATTTCCTGCTGAATGTGGTCGTTCTCTCTTCCTATCAGGGATCCATGGAACTCACTCTACCTTAACTAAAAGGGAGAAAAAGGTCTCGAGATCGGCCTGAAAGACTGTGTTGACTTCTTTGGTTGAGGTGGGCTGGAAGCCTTGCTGGGGTATTATTTGTATCCTGATGGCCCCTCAATGAGGGAAGACAGATTTAGTTAATAGATTTGAGGGCACTGGCCCAAGAAGCAGGCCTCAAAGCCACTGATGCAAGGTGGCTGCATGATGGCCACCTTCATTTAGCTCCACTGAGCTAACCCAGTCTCTCCTGGGGCGTTACCTACCCAGAAGCTGCATCTGGAACTGTCTGGAAAGAATTCTGTGCCACAATGATTACAATCAGCAAGCAGGGGACATGAATCACAAGTTTCAGGGTGATTACTTAAAGTCTAACAAGCACAACTAGATTAACTAAGGTTGGAGACAGGACATTTTGGGAATACATCTAGCAAACACAAATTACAAATTTTAGAATTATCAAAGTTGGAGGCTGGGAAAGCTGGGATGGCTCAGCAGGCAAAGCGCTCACTTTGAAGCCCTGAGGACCAAGGATCGAGTCCCGGCCCATGCGAACCCACATGCTGAACTGGGAGCTCCCCCAGTTCAGTTCTCTGTCTCTGTATCTCTTTCTGTATCTCTCTCTCTCTCTCTCTCTCTCTCTCTCTCTCTCTGTCAAAAATAAATAAATAATATATATATATATATTAAATTAAAAAAAAAAGTTGGAGGCAAGGGACATTCTAGGAACAATTTATAGTTTAAGTTTGAGGGTAATTATCTAAAGCAGGAGGTAGGAAACATTCTGATTCAGGCTAGGAATAATCTAGGGAAGACTGATTAAGAGGGTGATTGATTACAGCTAGGGACTAGGAAAAAGGTTAAAACTGGGGAGCTGAGGAACTAAGGAAAAGGTGACCAGAAAGTCCTATAATTAGGGGTTCTTTCATTTGCCCCATATCAATTTCCTCCTGGAGGAGAGAGGGAAGAGCCTATTAATTTACCACACAGGTTCTCTCCCCTCCCCCATTACCTGTCTTTCAAGGGAAACTGAGTTATTCAAACCGGGATCGTGCAATTAGTTGACTGAGCAGTATTTGTCCCAAATTTTCTGGGACTGTGAAATGTTTAAGGGAACCTTAGTAGAAAGGGATCCCGGGGTAGGCAGCCCAAAGTTTCACAGCCCCTCCCACCCCCAAATTCTTGGAATCAGAAAATCTAGTCTCCAAAGTAGGTCAGCACGTCAGGAAGGGAAGGGAGCAGAGGGCCTTGTCTTGATAGAGGGCGGATTCATCCAGGGCTGTCGGCTGCTAGCCGGGCCCCAGGGGCACAGGAAGGGAGGAGAGGTGGGGAGACTACACCAGTATTTTGCTTGGGATCTGAAAGGGCTCAGGGCTACAGAACCACACCAATCTGAGACCAGACAGCCCTGCGTCCTCTCACTGCTGAGAAGGAGGCGGCTGTCAGTCCCCAGATCAACAGAGCTACCCGCCTCCTGGAGAAGGGAAAGGAGGGAATACCAGTGCCTGCTTGGATGGGGGAGGGCTTTCTGCCAATCTCAGAGCCTTGAAGCTGCCTTGTGTCCTGGGCCCCATGACCTCGGGGGCCTTGGCCTCCCCAGCGGGCAGAGGATTGGGCCTTCGCTGAGGGCCCCCCTTTCTCCCTCCCACCCCGAAGGCCCATCCGTGTCTCTCTCTCTCTCTCTCTTGCACACACTCTTGCCTCTCCCAGGCATTTGTTGTGCAGTTCTTTGTCTGCTGGGCACGAGGGCAAGGCATCTGCCTCCCCCTCCCTGTGCACACACCCCCTACCCCCGCCCCTTCACTGGTTTGGGAAAGGGATGCTGTAGCCTAGCACACAACCCCCAGCCCCCCAAGTAGACACATACACATTCTCTCCAGCCCCCTCCCCAAGCGCATCCAAGGGTGTGCTGGCTTGCGCGCTCGTTCTCTCTCTCTTACACACTCACTCAGTCACTCACACACACACACACCCCGGGCTGAGCTCTTCTTGCCGGCTGCAGCCGTGGGCCCCTGCTCACCGTGCCGCTGCCGCTGCCTGCGAAATGACGGCGGTTCCCCTCACTTCCAGGAATCCACGCTTCCTGGAAGGTGAGTGGCTGGGCTCACCCCTGCCTGCCACCGAGACGCAGACATGCACACACCACCCGCACTCCCTCGCCGTTTCCAAGGCGGCCGCGGCGTTCGCACCCCAGGGTCTCGCCGGCAAGGGAAGGATAATGTAAGTTCAGGCAGAAGGTGGATAGTGGAGGGGGGAAGGGGGATGCTGTGGCTAGGGAACCAATTCAGTAACAACTTCGGAGCCTGAGGAGGGAGAGGATGGGGGCTGTCTGTGTTTGGCGGGGGAGGGGGCGTTCCTCCTTACACTTGCGGAGGATGGGAAAGGGTGTTTGGTGTTGCTAAGCAAAGACTGCGACTTGGACAGTGGGAGCGTGTGGTGACATCTTGATTAGGCCTTGGAGACAGATGTAGAACTGCCCAGGTTGAAATGCTGAGACAGGCCTGAGTGGGAATGGATAATGGAGAGATTGGAGGTAAAGAGGAACCTTGGCAGCAGATGCCTCAGCCCGGAACAGCAGTCTGAGGGGCCTCAGCCTCCTCCCCACAATAGGGCTGAGGATGGGTGGCTTTCTTTGCTCCTGCACCCACTGTTCCCTGCTAGTAGGCTAGCACCCTGCCACCCTGAGCCTCTGGTCAAGAAAGGGAAAGCAATTAGGATGAGGTCCTTGCAGAGAAGTGTGGAGGTTCTCCTACCTCGTGGCTATTTCCTAGAGATAGCCACTCTTTGAGGGATGGAGGAAGGGCAGCAGGAGCAGAGGGCTAGCCTCCTTCAGCATGTGAAACACATTTAGCTTGTGGGATGTTGCCCTGGTTCCTGTCTCCCTCCCACTTTTCTGCTCTATACCCACCTCTTAGTTCCTCTCATGTGAACCTCATGATTTGGCTTTGCCCTCTTGGGGTTCAGCCAATCCATGATGACTTTGACCAAGAAAATGTCTCTGGGACCTGAAAGCTGCCTTAATTCTTGGCTTTAACAGTTTGGGATTTCTTGGGAGTCCCAGGCATTTGAAATTCCCTCACTGGGATTTCTGAGGCTGAGAGAGGAACTGCTGAACTTCCTAAATCTGACGTTAGTCCCTTTTACCCTTTAGCTGGAAATCAAATTCCTGAATCCCCATAAAGATTTTCTGAACCCCTAGGATGATTCGTTTTTTTTATGTATTAGCCACATAAAGGTAGACTGGAGCCTGTTTCCCCTTCTCACCTCTATCCCAGGGAGGCCATGGCGTCAAAGGGCCTCTTGAACTGCTTTTGTGATTCTGAAGGCACCTGCTCTTCTTCCTGTTCTTACGCCTCAATAGGGAAAGCCACACAGGATGTTTCCCCTTAATGTTCCTAAATGTCCCTTTAAGGATAGTTCCCCCCATATATCAAGCCCCTGGCCCAAGAGGCAGCCTTAGCCTTGGAGGCTGGGACCAGCAATGGATTTCCAGCAAGCTCCCTCTTTCTTTTGGTGCCAAGGACTCAGTGCCAGGGCCTCCCCCACATTACTGACATCAAGTGTAGGGTAAGTCAGCACTAATGCTTGAAAAAGAATGAGAAGATACCCTTCCAGCCCTTCTAACCTTGGCAACCCCACAGGTAGTTGAAAGGACATATTTTCAAACTGTGTCTGGGTCTACAAGTCTCAACCCACAACTCTGCAATGCTCACTTCATTATATGTGTGTGGTTCTGATTTGGGACAACTTTTGTAAATAGCCATGGCTCATCTAAAGAGCTACAGCTGAGGAAATTCCGTTGCAAGCCAAAAGGCTTTTTCTGTAGATAATGAACAATTTTCCTCAGGCTCGGATGGGAGAGAGTGGGGGAAGCGGGACTTTTAGGAGAGGCTATGAATGGGATATGGTCCCAAAGTCCTGAGTGGTTGTTTTCTTCCCACTGACCAAAGCTGGAGAGGGATCCCTCAGGAGGGTGTGTTCCGGATTTCTTGCCTCAGGCCCAAGACTCCAACCATTTTATAATGGAATCTTTATTTTGTGAAAGTAAGTATGTGCATAGCTGGGGAACTGGGTAAAGTACTAATAGGTGGACTTTAGGGATGAATTTTAGGGTTGTGTTTCTCTCTTCCATATTTAGGCCTGCACATATCCTTGCATGCTCATGTCAGATAATGTAGAAGGCTATGGGTGTGTTTATCTCAGTAGGTATGTTCTCTTTATGTGCATCTACATATGTGATCTCTGTGTCTCTGTGTGTGTTTATCTACATGTGCATTATTTCAACTATATGTGTAGAAGATTGTGGGGAGGAGGGTTTTGTTTTTTAAAGACATGATTAATATCTTCAGGTGTGTTAGCTGATTTTTTTAAAAATGAAATTCTCAAAAAAGCACTTTTACAAAGCAATTTGTCAATAAGTTAACATGAATATATTGAAAATAAACTGATTACCCAAGGGAACATCAAATAGTAAGTATCTGATTAGAATCATATCAGCTCGGAGGCTTTCTAGAGTAGTTCAAATTTTTGCTAATGTTAGAAAGTCTAATGGGCCGACTTCTTCCCTGCTGAACCACTGAGTCCCTGTTGGCTCTGTAGGTGGTGGTTAAGGACATGGACACTTGTTGTCTGTGATCAGATCCTGCCAGTCCCACCACTACGGCTAGGTGACCTTGAACAAGTAACATAGCCTATTTTGTGCCTGGTTTTCCTCATCTGCAAATTAAGAAGACCGGCACTTACTTCATAGGGTTGTTGTGAAGATAAAAATGAAATAATTCATTTAAGGTGCATAGAACAAGCCTGGCACATAATAAACACTCAGTTAATGTTAGCTGCCATCATTATGATTTCTATTATTATCATTAGATTCAGGGACAATTCCAGCTGCCTTTTCTGCAGATCCCGAACCTGGTGTTGGGGGCTCCAGAGAGGAACGATAGGGAAGAACGTCTGTCCTGAGCCGCCTCCCTCCTGAGGCCCCCATTTTCCTCTCCACCCTGGCCCGCCCAGCCCCAGCCCTGCTTCCTGTGGACGTCAGGCAGTGATGCTCTTCCCCTCAGGCCTAGATAAAGGTAGGGTGGGCAAGTCCCCGCCACTGAGCTTGCGGAAGCCAGCACCGGGCACCCAGACTGGCGAGGGTACAAGGTATGGTGCCCAGCATACAACACTGCCTTGTACATGGCTATCAGATCAATATAACTGACTTTTGAACAGATTAGACCGTGGACAGTAAATGGCTCCAACTGCAGCTTCACCTGTCTTTGTTCTCTCTTCCAAGGTAGCGGGGACTCATCTCTGGAGAAGGAGTTCCTTGGGGCCCCAGTGGGGCCCTCGGTGAGCACCCCCAACAGCCAGCACTCTTCTCCCAGTCGCTCACTCAGTGGTAAGTGCATCGTCCTTCCCTCCCCTGGCGCTAGGCATCCCTGCTCTTCGTTCGTTCCTTCCTTCATGTTTGGCCCTTGATTCGTCTTCCATTGGCAGCCATTTCCCCATTGCTGCCGCCATCTGGTTTCCTGCTCAGAGCCTCTAAAAGCACTAAGGAGCTCAGTGTCCAGGGTTTTTCTGACTTCTGAAAGGAGAGTGAAGAATCACTGCCAGACTAGGGTGGAACTAAAAAGGCATGGATGGGATTAAGGCAAAGGCCCCAAAGAGAAAGTCTGTAGTTGGAGTACCATAGATAGAAATGATCATGAGCTGGAGTTAGATAGGAAATTGAGAATAGAGGGAACTCCTCATCATGCTTCCCAATTCTGCACAGACAGGGTCCCCATGATTGCCCCTCCTCAGCTGGCCTTAGATCTGTGACATTCTCTAAGTGTTTGAAATATCCAGGAATGTAGGTCAGAGCTAGAGCCAAAGCTTTCTCCTCGATGGCTCCTCCTTTCTCCATCCCCCTCTCCAGATTTTTGTGGAAGGGAGTCAAGGGGTTCAGTCTTATGAGAAGGGAGGAGAATGTGAGCCATGTCTGTCTTCTGATTTTGTTCTCTCTTTACCACTGTGTCTTTGGTCTTCCTGGGACCATTACCCTGTCACTGTTACTTGCTGGCCTCCTGCCCAGGGCTAAGCCAGACATCTTTCTTAATGATAGGAAAGTGGAGAAGTAGGCTCCCACTAGCTTCCTCCTCTCCCCAGGGATGGAGGACATCCTATGTACCCCACCTGAAGCCTATTTGCCTGGCTGATGGGATAGGAGGAAAGGTTGCTTTACATCCCTGATCTCACCACTCAGGATGCCTAGGGTGTTGGTCCCTTTTGAAGCCAGAATGTCTCAGGGCATGGAGACTCCTTTTGGAATTCAGAAGTGCCATTCTGGCCTGGGGGCAGGCTCTCCCCTTTGCCTGTCTCTATCCTAAACACCATCCCACCCTCCAGCCAACTCCATCAAAGTGGAGATGTACAGTGATGAGGAGTCAAGCAGACTGCTGGGGCCAGATGAGCGGCTCCTGGAAAAGGACGATAGTGTGATCGTGGAAGACTCGTTGTCGGAGCCCTTGGGCTACTGTGATGGAAGTGGGCCAGAGCCTCACTCCCCTGGTGGCATCCGACTGCCCAATGGCAAGCTCAAATGTGATGTCTGTGGCATGGTCTGCATCGGACCCAACGTGCTCATGGTGCACAAGCGCAGCCACACAGGTGAGTAAGCCAGAGGGTCAGGGAGGAGCTCCCAGTGGGCTGGAGAGGTGGAGCCAGTGCTAGGAGGCCATGCCTAGAGTGGGTAGCCTCAGAAAGGGAAGGCTCTCTCCTGGCACACTTTCTAGCTGAGGAAAAAAGGGGAGGGGGTATGGAGTTTGGACTCCCTGGTACTTCCCTGGCACTTTCCTCAGCTATTGTTATAAAGAACTGATATTTTTTTTCAGGAACTGAGGGAGAGGAAGGTATTGTAGCCTCAAGAAAGAGCCTATAGTCCAGTGGGGGTCAGATTCCTAGGTCTTATTTGGGCCCTCTCATCTCATGATGAAAAACAAAACAGAAAACTGAAGAAGCTCCTTCTCAGCTTCCTCGGGCTCTGGGCTCCTTGGGCAGCAGAAACCCTGCGGGGCTTGGTTGTTGATAACCGTCTTTTGGCCCAGTGTTCCATGCTTGATGTCCTCCTTGCCACACATTCTTAATCCACCCCTTCCCAGGGCCAGACTGTTTCCAAAAGATGTTTATGAATCAGGATTTGTGTGAGTGGCACAGCCCCGCCTCTCAGAAATATGTGCTGAGCACCTTCCCTCAGGCAGTGTGGAGGGTAGGGCACTAGGCTCAGTCCTCACAGCATGTGACAGCCAGGCGTCTGGAATCTGTTCTTTCACTTTCAGGTGAAAGGCCCTTCCACTGCAACCAGTGCGGTGCCTCCTTCACTCAGAAGGGGAACCTGCTACGCCACATCAAGCTGCACTCTGGGGAGAAGCCCTTCAAATGTCCCTTCTGTAACTACGCCTGCCGCCGGCGTGACGCACTCACTGGCCACCTCCGAACACACTCGGGTCAGTGACCTTTCCAGTGGAAGAGGTGGGAGTGGGACCAAAGTATACCCAGAAAATGGAGCTCAGCGACTTCTCTTAAATCTGGGGAGTTCCAGTATCTGTCACTGAGGCGGGCAGAATACTCCCAGTGTGGAAAGGGCCCTGCTTTTCTACCCCTGCCTCAGGCAGCAGGCCCCATGGGGAGTTTGGGGAACTCTTTGATGAGGTATTTTACATCTGCCACACTCTGTTACATGGAGCAAAAGGAGTATGGGTGATGTTCTTGGCTCTTAACGGTCACCTTCCTTGACCATTTTTAAAGGGCATGCTAATGGCAGAATCATCTGTGCCCCAACGCCCCCCATTTCTGAGTGCCCAGGAAACACCTCCTTCCATGCCCACCTGCCCCAGGCCCCATACTGTGTTCACCTCTCCCTGGCAACATCAGAGGTCTGTCCTCTCCTTTATTTTTTACTGGTTCCTGAAAATATCCATGGGCCTCCCAAACTAGAAGGAAGGAAGACTAGGAAAAGATTACCCCATTTCAGACGTTGCTCGTTCTCTTACCAGCGGCTAGAGCGAGGGCCTGGAGGTCAGTGTTTGGAACAGTGCCAGGGAACTGGACTGACCCGATTTTCTAGCCCAGCCAAGACCAAATCAACATCTGCCTGAATCAGCTGAACAGATAGCATTTTTGAAGCATTTAACTAAGTTTTAAGTTGGCTTGGACTTGGGGGGAGGCCAGGAGCAGAGCTGGCAGGAAAGAGGGAGCTCAAGATTGGGAAAAGGCAGGAAGAAGGGCAGACAAAGAAAGAACTGGTAGGGTCTGTCTCTGGAAATTTTCCTTGCTATTTCTCTTTTCCTAAACTCTCCTGAGCCAAGATTTAAAGGGACAGAGCATGGGGAAGCCGGGATGGCTCAGTGGGTTAGGCGCTCACTTTGCAGCGCCGGGGGCCAAGGATCGAGTCCCGGCCCCAGCCCGTGCGGAACCATGTGCTGAACTGGGAGCTCCCCCAGTTCAGTTCTCTCTCTGTCTCTGTATCTCTCTCTCTCTCTCTCTCTCTCTCTCTCTCTCTCTCTCTCTCTCTCTCTCCTCTGTCAAAATAAATAAATAAAAAAAATATATATTAAAAATAAATAAATAAATAAATAAATAAATAAAATAAAGGGACAGAGCAATCACCTCACTACCCTCTCTCTACTTTTTTCAGCCACCTACCTTGTTCTAGGTTCTCTTTACCTTGGAGCTGGGACCTCTTTATCTTTATGTATGTGGAGCATTGGGGAGAAAGATCATACTCGTAGTTAATTCTTCCTTTACAAAGCATTTCGTTTGTGTCTCCTCAAGTGACCCTCCTAACAGTTCCAAAGTAGATGTTATTATCTCCATTTTGCTAACAAGGAAACTGAAGCTCTGGAAAAAGAAAAAAAGATTTGGTCACAGAGCTTTTCTGCAGGCTTCCTCAAACCCCATCAAGGTCCAGTGTCAGATTCCTGCCCCTTTCTCTTAGAAAGGGGGCGGCTCCCCCTGATGGTTTGGAACAAGGATGTCTTGGCCCCTAGACTTCTTAACCAGCAACAGGCCAGGCCAGGGGGAGGGGGTTTTTGACTATTCTGTAGATTATTAGGGACAGAAGAAGACACAGATATATGGTATGGCCTCATCTTTGTGAGATGCTTTCTATTACAACCCCCCTATAAGACAAAAGGGGCTCCTCTCCAGATGTTAAACCAGTTCCCTAACAGTCTTGGGTGGATGGGAACCATGGCTTTCATCTCCCCAGGTCTGGGGTTTACAGAGCAAGAGCACGATGATAGTACATTGATTGAATCAAAGTCCAATTTAGGCGGGGGGGGGGGGGGGGGGCGCGCGCTCCTGTCTCCCTGCTCACTAGTAGCAAGATACATAAAATATACAATACCTTGTTTCTCTCACTTTTTTCTCTCCTCTCACAAATGTCATCTCTCAAAAATTATCTTTGAAGGAAGTGTTGATCTCAGTCTTCCCACCCTTTTTTTCTTCAGTAGAAAGAAACATCTTTATCATCTGTTTAAAAAAGAAAAGAC
>PVKE010016153.1:15911-32493 GCA_004027555.1 Craseonycteris thonglongyai
GCTCGCTTTGAGGCCATGAGGACCGAGGATCGAATCCCGGCTCCGGCCCAGGCAGGACCCACATGCTGAACTGGGGAGTTCCCACAGTTCGGTTCTCTGGCTGTCTCTGTCTCTGTCTCTCTCTCTATCTGTCAAAAGTAAAATAGAAATAAATATGCACTGAAGATAAAATAATTACTCTCTATAAATATAAAAAAAATAAAAAAGAAAAAAAAGAAAAAAGAAAATACCCCCAAAGTTGTTCTCTTCTTTTTACTCTTCTCCTTTGTTTTCCACTCTGTTCTTCTACTCTATGTCTCTTCTCAGAATTTCTCTATCAGTGATGGTTTCTCTGGGGCTCTCTTGGTATCGCAGTGTAGAGAGAGAAAACTAAGCAGTAAAACTGGGCTAGGAGTGGAGGTAAAAAAGTACAAGTACCGGTAAAGGTCAGCGAAAAGTGCCCTTCCTCACACTGGCAGATCTAAGGGCTCTCATTTCTGTCACCCCAGCCCACCAGTTTCCCCTAAACCAAAGCAGATTGTTCGTAAGCAAAAAAATCCCCTTGTGTGATAAACAACACTGATACCACCTGCCTCATGGAAAGGTTAACCCACAGTCTGGGTCCCAGAGTCTGAGATCCTGGGGTGGGGCAAACCTGCCTGCCAGGGATGATCCCCTACAAAGCCCCTGGGTCCATCCTTCCTTTGAGCAGCAAAGTGGCCATCTGGAAGCCCACTAACAGTCCAATACTATGTGCCCTGGGTCCCCTGTCTCTGTGCAGCTGTGCATTGTCCCTCTTTTCCAAGGTGTGCATTGTCCCTCTTTTCCAAGGTTTGATCCTCTGGCCTTGCTCACAGCCAAAGTTGGGAAAGGGAAAACAAGCAGAAAAATTCAACTGAGCAAGATCCCTTCCTCCTAATACTAGTGTCCCTTTCCTCCTGGATGATTTTGTAGCACAATGGCACAGGAAGAAGCGACTCTGATGCTATTTCTCTCCTGTCTCCTCCCCAGTCTCCTCTCCCACAGTGGGCAAGCCCTACAAGTGTAACTACTGCGGCCGGAGCTACAAACAGCAGAGTACCCTGGAGGAGCACAAGGAGCGATGCCACAACTACCTGCAGAGTCTCAGCACTGAAGCCCAAGCTCTGGCTGGCCAACCAGGTGGGCTGCAGGCAGGACTATGGCGGAACTGAGGGGAGGGCCAGAGGGAGTGCAGGATGAGAGTGATTCCAGCACCTCCCCACATAGAGGGGTAAGGTCCATGGAAAAGGGGAAGTTACCTTAGTAAATCTGCCAAGCACCCCAGGTAGTGCACAGCCCCCTGGTAGATGCTACAGAAATAGGGGAGGATTTGATCTGTCTTCATTCTAATGCAAGGATGTCCCAACTTTTGGCTTCCCTGGGCCACACTGGAAGAAGAAAATTTATCTTGGGCTACACATAAAATAAACTAACACTAATAATAATTGATGAGCTAAAAAAGAAAATCACAAAAATATCTCATAATATTTTAAGAAAGTTTATGGGGGATGTCGGCATAGCTCAGGGAGGTGAGCACTTGTCTTACAGCCCCCAGGGTCTGAGGATCAAATCCTGGCTCCGGCCCATGCCGACCCATATGCTGAGCTGGGGTGTGCCCCCAGTTCAGTTCTTGCCACGAAGAGCTTCCCATGTGTGGGAAGCCCCTGGTTTGGCTCTTGCCCTAGGCATACTTCCCATGTAGGAGGCCCCCAGCTCCCGGGGGTGGGCCTCCCATGCTGGAGGCCCCAGGCCTGGTTCCTGCCCTGTGCGGCCTCCCACCCACCTGTGGAGTGAAACTATATCAAAAACTAATGTGCAACTGTGGAAACTGCTCTGGGCTCTCCCCCTTGTCTCTGTCTCTCTCACTCTGTCTAAAACAATAAATTAATGAAAAGAAAGTTTATGAATTTGTGTTGAGCCATATTCAAAGCCATCGTGGGCCATATATATGTAGCTCATGGGCTGCAGTTTGAACAAACTTGGTCTAATGGGAGAGAAGGTAAAAATGAAGTGTAAAATCAAGGGTCAGGTGTATGTAATTGTCCCCAAATTATCTGATGTGTTTCTGAGATGAGCTCTAGATAGGGTGAAGTAAGCAGAACATAACATCCCAGGCCTTGGGTGTGGCCTTCCTTTGCTATTGACCTGCTGGTTTTCTCCAGGTGAAGGTTCCGGGGCTAGCTGCCCCCACTCAGCTGCCTGTCCCCACTTCCCTCCCACTAGGTGATGAGCTACGTGACCTGGAGATGGTGCCAGACTCTATGCTGCACTCATCCTCTGAGAGGCCAACTTTCATTGATCGTCTGGCCAACAGCCTCACCAAACGCAAGCGTTCTACCCCCCAGAAGTTTGTAGGTAAGACTTCAGCTGGAGAGGAGACATGAGCTTTAAGCCACAGCTCATCTAAATCTGAACCCTGGTAGCCATTGGACCAGTTGGTCTGGAGATTTGATTGAAGTAAAGAAAGCAGTCTGATGGTCTCTGATGCCCAGAACCTATCTCAGAACTGGAGCAGCATAAAGAGGGAGAATATCCCTTGAGAATGTGGAGAAGGGTCAGTGTTGAGGGCTCTTGCGACAGTTCTACAAGGAGGGGACTCTGGATCTCCCAGTTCTTGAGAATACCAAGAACTTCAGTCTGGGGGCTGAGAGAAGAGCCCTTCGAGTCCTTCTCTTAATATTACAGCATAGAGTTGGGGAGCGGCCCCACAGGGACCTGACCTTGAGGGGAAGTAAGGGAGGGGTAGTAAGTAATGTTACAACCATCCCATGGGTAAGAAAACAAGAAATAGTACTGGGAGCTTTAGAATTCTCAAAACCTAGTCCTGCTGAGAGTCTCTTCTCCACAGGTGAGAAGCAGATGCGCTTCAGCCTCTCGGACCTCCCCTATGATGTGAACTCGGGTGGCTATGAGAAGGATGTGGAGTTGGTGGCACACCATGGTCTGGAACCTAGCTTTGGAGGTTCTCTGGCCTTTGTGGGGGCAGAGCATCTGCGTCCCCTCCGCCTTCCACCTACTAATTGCATCTCAGAACTCACACCTGTCATCAGCTCTGTCTACACCCAGATGCAGCCCCTCTCTGGTCGACTGGAGCTCCCAGGGTCTCGAGAAACAGGTGAGGGACCCGAGGACCTGGCTGATGAAGGTCCCCTCCTCTACCGGGCCCGAGGCCCCCTTACTGACCCTGGGGCATCCCCTAGCAATGGCTGTCAGGACTCCACAGACACAGAGAGCAACCATGAAGATCGGGTTGGGGGAGTGGTATCCCTCCCTCAGGGTCCCCCACCCCAGCCACCTCCCACCATTTTAGTGGGCCGACCTAGTCCTGCCTACACCAAAGAGGACCCCAAGCCTCAGGAGGGGTTACTACGGGGCACCCCAGGTCCCTCCAAGGAAGTGCTTCGGGTGGTGGGCGAAAGTGGTGAGCCCGTGAAGGCCTTCAAGTGTGAGCACTGCCGAATCCTCTTTCTGGACCATGTCATGTTCACTATCCACATGGGCTGCCATGGCTTCAGAGACCCTTTCGAGTGCAACATCTGTGGGTACCACAGCCAGGACCGGTACGAGTTCTCTTCCCACATTGTCCGGGGGGAGCACAAGGTGGGCTAGTGCCCCACTGCCCTCCCCCCAGTCTGCCACTCCACTGCCCCACCTATAGGAGTCTAACCCTGTCCCCACATCCCAAGGAGTCCTGGCTGTGTAGCCCCCACCACTGGCTACCTGACTTCATACTTGACCCCGACCCCTCATCACCTGTTTTCCCCCACACGGGTTTAAGCATTGTGATAGAACAGGTCTTTCACTTACTTCTCCTTTTTCTCATCCCCTGTCATCCCAGCGTGCTCACTGAGTTATTTATTAATATAACTAATTTTTTAAACTTACATCAGTCACTTGCCACTCCCCCACCCTCCTGCCCCCAGCCCCTTTCCACTTTAGACCTAGTTTTCCTCTCTGTGATCCGGCTTTCTCCAACAGCCCTGAGGGTGGGAAGCTCCATTTGGTACTAAGGGACCTTGAGCTTCTTGCTCTAAGTCTTCACCTTTTGCATCATGTGATTCTTCAGTGTTGATGCTGATAGCGCCCTCTGGCCCTAACTTAGCTCTGTGGCTTTATGTCTTTTCTCTGGGACCCTTCACCCTAGTATTCCATACCTCTTGTGCCCTCTCACTTTAGGCAGCTTGCACTACTCTTGAACAAATGAAGAATTCCCTCACTTGGAAGTAGGAGGAACTGAAGAAATTCCCCTCAGTCCCTGTGGCACTGAGGGTCCTCTTGACTCCCCTGTGAGTTCCCCAAAGCCCACATTCAGGATCTCTCCCCAGGTTGTGATATCTCTTCCCTCTCCTTGAACAACCCCTAGCACTGCTCGATTCTCTTCAACCTGCCAGTCTACCCATTGGTAGCGTTTCTCTCCTTGGAGTGCCCCAATTTTATATTTTCAGGGGCCAAGGCTAGGTCTGCAGTCCTCTGTCTCTGACACATTGGGAGCCACAGGTGCCTAATTGGGAACCAGGGCATGGGAAGGGTGTGGGTCAAAATTCTTCTCATATTCTCCCACCTCTCAAACTTCTTCAACCCTAGAGGCCTTCCTAGGCTCACAGGGGCTCCTGCAGTCCCCGTCCCAGGAGAAACTACTGGGTTGCTGCCTGGTGACAAGGGAACATCTCAACCCCTCAGTCATGCTGCCTCCTTCCCTCTAGCAAGATTCCCCCTCTCATTCCCAGGCTCCTGATCCCTGTTCTTAGGATCAGTAGCAGGGAGAAAGGGGTGTCTCTTTTCTCTTCTAATTTTCAGTATAACCAAAAATTACCCCAGGATGAACAAGGGCATCTGCCTCCTACCCCATTCTACTCTTGTCCCAGCAAACGGGATAGACACACTGAAAGGGGGGTCATCCGTTACTGCCCTCTTCTACACCCAGCTCCTGAATAAGGGCAGCAGGGGGCAGTCTCCTGGCTATTTGGGTGAACTAGAGAGTGTGAAGGGGACAGGAGGAAATACAACTCCACTGCAAGTGGAGGCCTCTTTCTATGAGTTCTCTGCCCAAGGCCACAGCCATCCCATTCTCTGCTTCCTTGAGATTCAAACCAAAGGCTGCTTTTCTATATTAAAAAAAAACAACAAAAAAAACAAAGTAAAAACCAAACACAACACCTCACAAGTTGCAACACTTGGTCCTCTCCCCTTTTCCCTTCCATCTTTCTTTCCACGTGTCCTTTCCTTATTGGCTCTTTTGCTTCCTACTTTTCTCACTCCCTATCAGGGATAATTAGGGGGATGATAAAGAGTTGGCTAAGGAACAGACCCTGGGATTGGGGCTCCTACGGACTCTAAGAAGAGTCTGCCCTACCCTCCTATGGGAAGATAGACCCTAAAAAAAAGTCTCTTCTTCCTTTTTCCCCCCATTAAGTGATCTTCCCAAGAGAAACATTGTCAGAGAGGGGCATTGTGAGTTGATTGTTCCTCTTTGACAATGTAGCAATAAACAGCTGCTGCCAAGGGCAAAGAATGGGGGCCTTAGCTGGGAGGAGAGTGGTCTCTAGAGAAGGGGAGAGTTTTCTGAACAGCACCCGGGGGATCTGGCTCATTGTTTCAGAATGGCAGCAGAACTGAGATTAATATCTGGAGATCTCAACTGTTCTGGTTATTGAGCCCCTTCCTATGAGACCTACCCCCTACCACCTATTCTGTGTCTGCTGTGTATTTGGTGACACCTCAATAGGACCAATCCCTATTGGGGTATCACAGCCTTAGGGTGCTCCCATCCCCTCCCCCAGTTGGCTTTGACACCTGTAACCTCCTAGAACATGAAGAACTGTACTCTGAGCCCATGAGAGCAGGGACTGGAAGGGTAAGACCAGGTGCTAAGGAGGGGAGAGAAGGGCACTCTCTCTCTAGACCATCACTGCACTTTAACCAGGGTCTTAGGTACAAAATCTTACTTTCTAGAGCCTTTCAGCTCTGGAACCTCAAACACCCTCATGCTCTCTCTCCCAATTCCTTTTGCATTAAAAAAAAAAAAGTAAAAAGAAAATAAAACAAAACTTTGAAACCCACATGGAGAAAAGAGGTGTTTTCCTTTTATATTGATATTCAAAATCAACATCACAGAAAAAGATTTCTAAATAGACACTTTTCCAGACCTTTGTTTTTTCGTGTCAGTGACCAAGCTGCAGATGTGATTTTATAATACTTCTGGCAGCTTCTTTCCTTGTGTAAATAATATATATATATTATATATATATTTTTAATTAGAAATTATGAAAAAAAAGAAAACACAGAAGCAAGTGCAATACCACCTCTCTTCTCCCTTTCTCCCAGGGTTTCATTTGTAGCCTATGCTTGGTGTCTCCTTGGACCTTTTCCCTTCACCTCCTCCTCTTCCTCTGGTGCCCCCTCCCTCCTTTTAAAAAATTTTTTCTCCTTTCTCAAGGGAGTTAAACTAGCTTTTGAGACTTATTGCAAAGCATTTTGTATATGTAATATATTGTAAGTACATATTTGTGTAACGGAGATATACTACTGTAAGTTTTGTACTGTACTGGCTGAAGGTCTGTTAAAAATAAACATGAGTAATTTAACACCCCTGGTGTTTTTGCAGATTTCCTTTGTCTTGCTTTTCTACTGGGAGGGAAGAAGGCCTCTTGCAGCATATTGTTCTAACTCCTAAACATTTTAAAGGTGAACAAGTCTAAGATTGAGAGGAAACAAAACAATACTCAGGTTGTTGCTACAGAAAAACAGAAGAATTTTCAAATTAAAATGGAAAGTGATTTTTCCTACCCGGAGTACCTACAGAATAGGTGAAAAAGCCCAATTTGCCTATCCACTCAAAGCAGAGATTTATCAAACATTTGTTGGGTACCTATTATGTGCAATACACATTATATGCCCAGGAGACACACGTTACAATAATATAAATGACAACAGGTTCTACCACTTCCTGAGCACTCATAAATGCCAAGCACTGTGCCAAGTATTCATTTAATTGTAGAAACCCCTATAAAGGAATAATTGACATTTTTAATGAAGAAATAAAAGCCCAAGAGAAAAGAAGTCAATCCAAGACTCATCAGGCAATAAGTAACAGAACCCAGATTTGAAGTCAAGGATGAGTGACTCCAAAGTCTGTACCCATCCCTTTATTCCAGGGATTGCAAGCAGTGAAACTCCCATGCCATGAAAATCCCAAGAAAAGCCTGGATAGACACATTAAATTTGGTTCTGTCTTAAATAGTTATTAACTAATTTCTGTCCCCTTACTATGAAATTTTTTCTGTTCTCTCCTAACTACCTCACTTCCATTCCATATGTTAATGTTAATATGTTAATTCCATATTGAAGTGAAAATTGGAGACACTTCCATCTAGAGCAGTGGTTCCCAACCTTTTTTCACTTGTGTACCCCTGTTAAATCCATTTCTATAAATTGTACCCCTTGTTATTAAAACAGCTCTTTTTAAATACATTTTTGTTCAGATTTTGTACATTTTTGTTCAGATTTTGTTCAGATTTAAATACATTTTGTTCCTATCTTAATGTAAAGTAGTGGAAATGAGGTAATAAGGTTAGGAAAAAATTACTACACTGAAAGTACAAACAAAATTTAATTTTACAATATTCATAACAATTATTGATAATGATCAAGTATTTAACAAACTTTATTAATATTCATTTGTGTTATCTGAAAAGTCTAATGATTGTTATGCAGATCACTAGCTGATGGAAACATTGTTAGTGAGATCATTGAGCTTGCTTTGATGCACTCAGTTTTTTGAACTTAGGCTCAAAATAAGCAAGACAGTCTTTTTTTTTTTTAAGTCTCTCTTTTTATTTTTTATTGTTTTTGACAGAGAGAGAGAGAGGGAGAGAGAGAGATACAGAGACAGAGAGAGAACTGAGCTGGGGGAACTCCCCAGTTCAGCACATGGGTCTGCACGTGCCGGGGCCGGGATTCGATCCTTGGTCCTCAGGGCTTCAAAGCGAGTGCTTAACCCTCTGAGCCATCCCGGCTTTCCCAACAAGACAGTCTTAAATCTGGACTCGCATAAAGCTTGTTGCACTTATTTTTTATGATAGTTGAAGAAGAAAAAGCTCTCCACTAGTTCAGTACTAGTAGATGGCAAGAGGTATTTGAGTGCCTTTTCATTCAGCTGTTTGTATTCCTCACTGATATCTACCTAGAAGGTAATAAGATGCTTTCTTTTAAAATCAGAATTTAAAGAAGAATCAGTTGAAAGTGTGATTGACTGCTCTTTTTCATTGATTAATAGTTTAGCTTCTTTCAAGAATTCTTCATTGAAGGTATCTGCAATCCAGTTGTTTTCCACATTGAGGGCAGTACTTATCAAAGGACACTTCAAGACCTTCCAAGTGACTTACAATATTCCCTTTCACATTTTGGGATAAGTGCAAGTCATTCTCAGATAAGAAGTTGTGCAGTTTCAAAAACTTCAGGCTGGGGAGGCCGGGATGGCTCAGTGGGTTAAGTGCTCACTTTGCAGCGCCGGGGACTGAGGATTGAATCGCGGCCCCGGCCCGTGCGGAACCATGTGCTGAACTGGGAGCTCCCCCAGTTCAGTTCTTTCTCTGTCTCTGTATCTATCTCTCTCTCTCTGTCAAAAAACAATTATAAATAAATAAATAAATGTTTTAAAAAAAGGGGAGGCCAAGATGGCTCAGTGGGTTAAGTGCTCACTTTGCAGCCCTGGGGACCGAGGATCGAATCCCGACCCTGGCCTGTGCGGACCCATATGCTGAACTGGGAAATGCCTCTGGTTAGGTTCTCACCAGGGTGAGACCCCGGCCCAGTTCCTGCCCTATGCAGCCCCGCCCACCTGTGGAATAAAACTATGTGGAAAAACCAATGATGTGCAACTATGGAGACTATTCTGGGCCTCCCCCCTTCTCTGTCTCTGTCTCTGTATCTCTCTCTCACTGTCAAAAAGCAATAAAAATAAATCTTAAAAAAAATGGTATTAAAATGGGGAAAGCTGGGATGGCTCAGCGGGTTAAGCGCTCGCTTTGAAGCCCCGGGGACCGAGGATCGAATCGCGGACCCACATGCTGAACTGGGGTGTGCCCCTAGTTCAGTTCTTGCCGGTGCAGCCCCATGCCCACCTGTGGAGTGAAACATATGGAAAACTAATGTCGACAATGGAGGCTGCTCTGGGCCCTCCCCCTTCTCTCTGTCTCTCTCTGTCTCTGTTTCTCTCTGTCAAAAATCAATAAAATAAATCTTTTAAAAAAACAAAAAAACCCCACAAAACTTCAGGCTGACCTCTTTCAGTACACGCTTTCCAAAAGTCCAGTTTTTTAACCATTTACTCAATTTTGTTAGTTACTTTGAATATAGTGATTGAGCTGTTTTGAAGTCCCAAGTTGAGTTTGTTTATTTCTGGAAAAATATCTGATAAATATGCAAGATTTTTTTGGAAGCTGAGATGGCTCAGGGTTAAAGCGTTTAATTTGCAGCCCTGGGGACAGAGGATCAAATCCCAGCCCCAGCCGTATGGACCCATATGCTGAACTGGGGTGTGCCTCCCATGTGGGAGGCCTCCAGTATGGTTCTCACCCCCCAGCTTGGCCCCTGGCCTGAGGAGGTGTGTCTTTCATGCGGGAGGCCCCCCACCCAGTTCCTGCCCTGCATGGACCCCGCCCACCTGTGTGGATCGAAACCATGTTGAAAACTGATAACGTACAACTATGGAGACTGCTCTGGGCTCTCCCCCTTCTCTCTGTCTCTGTCTCTGTCAAAAACAATAAAATAAAATCTAAAAATAAATAAATAATGAATAAATAAAGACTACACACTTACTTTTACTCAGTCAATATCTAAACTGATAAAACAGTCTGGCTATGGATGCATTTATAAATTTGGGGAAGTTCTAGAAATATTCCAAATGTATTGTTCTGAAACTGTGTAATGATTGGTAGAAGAGTGGTTTGGGGGAGAAAGTTGATAGCCACGCCCTCACCAATCATCATTCACTAATGTGATCTAATTTGGAAGTGTCTCCCTTAACAGTGATTCAAACTTAACATTTATTGTTCCATAACTAATCTTTTGCATTTTTTTAATATCTTTTTATATTTATAGAGTAATTATTTTATCTTCAGTGCATATTTATTTCTATTTTACTTTTGACAGATAGAGAGAGAGACAGAGACAGAGATAGCTAGAGAACCGAACCGTGGGAACTCCCCAGTTCAGCATGTGGGTCCTGCCTGGGCCGGAGCCGGGATTCGATCCTCGGTCCTCGTGGCCTCAAAGCGAGCGCTCAACCCGCTGAGCCGTCCCGGCTTTCCCCGTCTTTTGCATTTTTTAACTTTGTTTTCTTGCCATTACTGATTATTTTTTACCTACCTCTGAACTACCCAGCATGTACTCCACAGTGGTTTTGCTTACTACAGATTGGGAACCGATGATCTCTTAGAGTCTGTTTTCCATTCCCCATTTAAACTAACAAAAATAGAAAGAGACTGTGAATATAGCAGTTTTGAAGCCAAAACAAAAATTAGAAAATAAGTTTTAACCCCAATAAAGTGGGTTAAGGGTTAAGAAAAACTATGATGGGTTGTTAGAGGGAAAATGAACCCAGTGTATTCAGACTCTAGAATGACTCACAAATGAACCAACGGTTGGTCTCCCTCTGTACCATCTTGGGTGTGAATGCTGGGTCCACTCCACACCCTAGTTCTTCAGTTTTGGAGACAACTAAGTGGCTGGCTGCCCAAAGCTAAAACTAAAGGCTTTCTGAAGGGTCTTCAGAGGTACATAGAGTTTATATACATGAGAAAGTGTGTTTCAGTTTGGGGTCAAACTCATCAATTTAATAAATGCTAATCAGTGGGGCTTGATTAGCATTTATTAAAATAGAAAATTGAACACACCAGTGCACCTTATGTCACAAGGGTATTGTTTCATGAAGTTTGTGTTTCAGTTGTATTTGTGTTTGCATACATATTGAATACCATGTAAAGTATATGAGTATTTATATTATGGGTCTGAGTCAAAATTGTTTGTCACTGCTGCAGGCTATATCCCTCATCCATTTATTTGTTAGATGAGAGGCAGCATAGTACAGTGGAGCCAGAACATCTCTTACTATTAACAGCTCGGTGACTTTGGGCAACTTCACACTTTGAGCTACTTTTCCACAGTACACCTCAGTTTTTCAACCTGTAAAGTGAGGATAACAATAATACCTACCTTCATTTGTTGAGGGTTAAATGAGTTAGTATTTATAAGACGCTTACTACAATGCCTGGCACTGTGCTAACAGGATCTAGGGATAAAAAGACGAAGGAGAAACAGCTCTAGCATCAATGCACTAGTTAGTGCATGGCTCCTCGTCTTGGGTTTTTCTCCATACTGGAAGGAAGAATTAACAAAATGTTTTCTTTCCCCTGGATCCTCCATTTCTCAGTCCAATATCAAGTAGCAGGACTGTCAAAGAAATGAGCCGAGAGCGTCCCCAGATGGTGTAGTGCCGGCGTCCGCGGTCTAAGTGCTTGGGGCCAAAGGCCTGCCAACTTTGCACTACAACTCCCACCATGCACTTCTTCCCCTCTGGCCTCTAGTTGGGAGCCCCATTTGTGGTTTTGTGCTGGGCAATTTCCGCGCCTAACGTCGCAAAACCGGATAATTATAACTCCCAGTATCAAGTCCGGGGTAGCGTGTCGCGGTGCTTGCTGGGAAACGCATAACTCTAATATTCTTCCGCCACCAGGTAAAATAGTCCCACCGTCACCATGTGTAACGGAGAAGTAGACTGGAGAAACGTCTTTCTGCCCTAGATTCCAGAAGAAATGATGAATAATGAATGTTGAGTAAAGTGAGTTGCCGGTTTTGGCGTTCGTCAGCTAACGATTCTTCCGGTGTGAGCGTAGGGATTTCGTGCTATATAAGAGAGGCGGCATGAGCGCCGGAATCTCTCTCGGGTCCTCACTTCCAAGATGGTGAGTTGTGGCGTGTTGTGAACGTGGATTCCGGGTAGGGACTGAGAGGAACAGATTCTGGGGTTGTGGGTATGTAGAGCCCCTACCATGATGGGGAGTGGATAGAAAGTGAGTGTCTGTTTCGGGGTTGGAGAGTTGTAGAGGAACTGGAAATCTGACCGGCGCCTTTGTGGGGGCTGCTAGTGCAGAATGTGGCCGGAAGGAGGATAAGGCTGGGTAAGTTGCGCCTTCTTAGTTAGTATCTTTATTCTCGTACAGACCAAGAAAAGAAGGAACAATGGTCGTGCCAAAAAGGGCCGCGGACATGTGCAGCCTATTCGTTGCACCAACTGCGCCCGATGCGTGCCCAAGGACAAGGCCATTAAGAAGTTCGTCATACGAAACATAGTTGAGGCTGCTGCTGTTAGGGACATTTCCGAAGCGAGTGTCTTTGACGGTGAGTGAACTCTCGGCGTGATCTTCGCAAATACTCTTAATACCTAACCCCCACCACACCCCTGCCGGCTGTGTTCATTGGAGTGTCCCATGCAATTTCCATGCACCTTTCAAGGTTGTTGCCAGGTGGAAGATAATGTATTTGCCATCTTTAGCCTTGTCTGGTTAGAGGGGAACTTTCTGTGGTAATTCAGTGTTTGTCATAGTGTGTGACTTGCTTTTCTAGGGGATAAAATTGCAAAAGTACTTACAGAGTTCATTCCATAGCAACACTTGGGGAGCACTAACAATAAATAGAGTGAATGTAACAACGTCTTTAAGTGGTTGAGCATTTGAGTGCCTATTGTGGGAAAGTACAACAGACTTAAGTCTCCAAGAAGGTTTCAGACAGGGCTGTCTAGTTTGGTGACAGGTGTTTGTATGATAACTTTCAATTTCTTTTCGTTATGACAAATTGGTTTTCCTAGCCACAAGAAGGGACCCAGGAGTAGGCATTAGGGCTGGCACAACTGCTGAAAGAAATGGATTCTTGGGTTAACTAGGATGTGGATTTGGTTTCTTTGTTGACAGGATGAGGTAGGGAAATGTTACTCATTTGTGAAACTGCATATGTTTCAGTATTAGGAACTGAACAGTTGCTTTTAGAGTAAAATTGTATAGATGTGCCTGACATTTAAGTAGGTTTACCTTTGACGTGATAGAATGAAGAACAGTTCAGGGTAGACATATGTATAACACCTAATATTATATTGTTTTCTGTTTCTTAGCCTATGTGCTTCCCAAGCTGTATGTGAAACTACATTACTGTGTGAGTTGTGCCATTCACAGCAAGGTAGTTAGGAATCGTTCCCGTGAAGCCCGGAAGGACCGAACACCCCCACCCCGATTTAGACCTGCGGTAAGTAACTGAAAAAGAAGATGGGAAATCCAGAGGGATGATGTACAAAAAATATGTGAGGTCCCAACAATTATCAAATTAAAATCTCTGGTGAGATCAGCTAAGTTGGGTAAGGCAGGTAAAACATTTGCTGTGTCACTTATAAGACACTTGTTATGGAATGAGTAGTGTGGTCTTCCACCCACATCTACGTTTCCCATGTGTTTATGTTTATGGACTAAATATGGTAGTGATGGGAGGGTTGTGGTCAGGTTCTTAGGATCTTTCATTAGTGGTTTTTAATTTACTCTTTCATTCCTTTGTCTTTCAGGGTGCTGCCCCACGACCTCCACCAAAGCCCATGTGAAAAGCTAGCTCCTTAAGGACTGAAGAAATACCCTCTGGGGAAAAAATAAAGTGGAAATTATACTTTATATACCGTGTTGAGTATGTTTGTTGTCAGATAGAGAGGGAGTTGTGCATGTTATGGGGACTGAGTGGTGTCACACTGGAGAGAGGAACTAGGAAGGTAAAGAAAACCAGTGTGACAAACCCGTTTAGGAATGGATTGATAGGGCTGGCTTTGCTAGTTAGCTTGTTTTCTAAATTAAGCTAAACTAGTACCTTGTGTTGCCAAACACATTTTTTGTTAAGTATTTACTTTCAAAAGAATATAAGGAGTATTTCAGAGCATAGAGGTGGTCCTGTTAATTGGGGGGTCCTCCAGCTAAAAAACCCCTATGGAAACTGCTGACCTTCTGTTAATCGTGGCCAGTGTTCCTCTCAATGCATGGGCCAGAACAGCTGTGGCAAATCCTGAATTTGTCAAGAGCACTGAATAGGCTACAGGCACTCCCTCCATCCTTTGGCAAGGCCCATAAGACTTCTGCCCCCCTGTATTCCTCTACCCTGGAAACCCTTTACATCAGGGGTAAACATTGGATAGAAGAAAATCAGAAGTCCAGAGAAGTTAACCCTGGGTCCCAAATCCCAGCTTGCTCAATAAAACTAAATTCAAGTACCGTATTTTCCGGCGTATAAGACGACTTTTGAAACGAAAAAAAGTCAACCGAAAATTGGGGGTCGTCTTATACACTGAGTATATCCCGAAGAAAATCTCGATATGCCGCTAAACGAATTTTCCAACTCGATCCCGCACCAATCACTGCAAGGCTGCTTTGACCGCCTCTCTACTGTAATTTCCGGCGTATAAGACGACTTTTGAAATGAAAATAAGTCAACCGAAAATCGAGGGTCGTCTTAAACGCCCGGTCGTCTTATATGCCAGGAAATACTAGTAAATCAGCCATGTAATATCCAAAATTCTCTTGAAATATATAGGCATAGCCTATAGAGAGAGAGAAGACTATGTATATAGTCTTCTCACGGTGTCTTAATTGACTCTCTAAGAGTTGATTTATGCATTCTAAATGTGAAGTATGATCTTGTCTCCATGGATTGTACACTGAAGAACCTAACTGCTAACAATTGGTGTAGCAGTTTTTCTGCTTGAAGATCATCCCAAACCACGATTCAACTTTCACAGCAGGGCTTTTCATGTGCTTCAGGCTTTAAAGTAGCCCTATCCCACCTGCCTACCTGTTGCAAATAACTCACACCAAAGCCTTGTCTGAGGGCTAACCAGGATACCTAATTTCTACCAATGGGAAAGTTACCTGCTATGTAAGCATCTATCACCTACCCCCAAAGGAAAGACATGCTGTCAGGAGTGACCCACAAGTCAGCTTGAGGTTCTCCAGATATTTGGACAGCAAAATTAGTCTGCATAAACTAGTGTGGACTGAAGTTTGAGTAGTAGCCACAAAAAAGTGTTAACAGACTTCTGAATCCCCACCTTCCACCCAGTTTGTTTTAGTGCACTTCACTAACATTTTTGATGTGTTCTCCAAACTCAGGTATTCAAGCCAGGTGAGGTCTCAAGGCTCTATCAGCCACTGGTTCAATGTACACCTGAGAGGTCACTGTATCTCTTCAATCCCCATTGTAGCCAGGATTCACTGAGGACCAGGTTTCCCTTTCCTTCAACCCCCAAATTCTAGATTTTAATTTTTCTTTGCATACCTTTCCATAATTTAGCATATAAAGAAATTCTTCACTGACTATTGCTATTCAGGTTAATGTCATTCTTCTTTAGATTACATATTAGCTTATTCCTTCAGTAGCTAAGGCAGGGATTCCCAACCCTGTGCCCCGGGGCACCATGGCGCCCGTGGCCCGATTTGTGTGCGCCCGCCATTATTTGACTGCATCAGAAGTTTTTCATAAACACTAAGTAAAACTATAATTTATTTTTATACATTTGTTAGAATTTTAAAATATTGTTTGAGTATCTACACAGGTTTATTATATTCGTTGGCATGTTTGCGATATCGTATGTATAAGTTTTTCCCTAGCTTTCGCCTTTGTACAGGTCGCGTCTTGTTTAGCCGCTGCACTCTTTAAACTCTCCTCCACCCAACCGGGAGACACCAAGTTGCCATTTTGATTGCGGTTGCTGGACTGATCGGGTCGTGACGGTTAGCTAGGATCACAGTGTTTTGATATATTCGATTTTAAATGAACTAAAAGCGAGGTAGGTAATCTATTATTATGGTGGCAATTTGATATGCTATTGTAGTTCTATATTTTTATTTTTATTTTTTTAGTCCTAAAGTGAGTGGACCAAATAAGAGAAAACAAACCTATAATTTTAACACAGACTGGGAGGAATCATATTGTTTCATTAATTTAAAAGGTAAACGCGTTTGCCTGTTGTGTGGCAGTAGTATTGCAGTGCCGAAAAAAACATAATGTTGAACGTCACTTTCAGATAAGTCATACCACTTTTGATACGAATTATCCACTTAAATCTGAAGTAAGAAAGAAAAAAATAAATCAACTAAAATGAAGTTTAACTACTCAACAGACTGTTTTCACTAGACATGTGGAAAAATCTAAAAAGGCAACCATTGCTTCTTTCAAAATTTCTCACATGCTCGCAAAGAAGAAAAAACCTTTCCAGGACGGTGACTTGTTAAAAGAAGCATTTCTGACTGCTGCCGATTGTTTGTTTGAGGAATATTCTAACAAGCATGAGATTATGTCGGTGATACAAGACCTACAGTTGTCAAATAACACAGTCACAGTCACAAGAAGAATACACACAATTTCAAAAGACTTGCAAACTCAGTTAAAGACTGACTTGGAAATATGTGACTGCTTCTCTCTGCAATTTGACGAGTCAACAGATATATCAGACACCGCACAGTTGGCAGTTATGGTGAGAATGGTATTTAGTAACTTCACA
>PVKE010016154.1:0-32398 GCA_004027555.1 Craseonycteris thonglongyai
CCCCCCGTACCCCATCCCACCCTTTACCTTAGCTCCTTTGATGCGTCACAACTTCGTCACAGCCATTTCTTCTTTACATGGACTTATATGAGGCTTCCTATTTAGAAAAATGGTATTCAAAATATGTTTTTCTCTTTAATGAGCAATTAGGGAATATAGAGGACTTCATTCTTTACCCAAAGCAATACTTGCATTAATCCTGGTTCTGAATGTCCTTCCTTCTACTCTTTTGATTAAATTCATGACGAGTTTCTGTCTCATTTTACCTATGCATCCATCTTCAGGCATTCTTGTGTTCTTTTGAAGCCAGATGGAGCATAAATCTTAAATAAATAGGTAAAAAAATATGATAAAAGATCACTACACTGGTTAGCTTATAACATAAAAATGAAGCTAATAAGCATATAAATATATGTGAATTCTGAAATAAAATACCATCTGTTTTTGTAGACAAAACCACATTAATTTTATATCACAGCATGTTATCCTGTAGAAATTCAGTTCAGCGATATAAATAAAGTATTTAAAGATGTGGAATGCTCAAATTATCTTCCTGCTCCTGCCAAATTAAAAAAAAGTTTTTTTCTTTTTCTTTTTTTGTGTGTGCATTAATGTATACTTAACAGAGTTAGATTTTCACGTCTGGAACTGGCAGATTTCCCCAGAGTTGCATCAGATATCAGAATCAAGGGTTATTAACATTACAAAGAGCCCCACTGTCCTACAGTGTCCCCTTTATCATTCAGAGCAGCTGCCTCAAGGCGTCGCATTTAACCTTGGGAAATGTGATAGAAATTCTGGATAGTCTAAACCTGCCAGTAGATTCCTCTACTGGGGTCTACTGTAAAGCTTTATTTAACTGCAGCACCGAGAAAGATGAGACTCTTATTATCATCTGATGTTTATAATTTCCATTCACCCCTGCTAAATCCCTCAAATACTGTTATTTTAACTTATAAACGGCACTATTCCCTTTGCTGGTAAGATATTGTTTTCCCCACTGAGAATGTCATCAGAAATAAAGACCTGTGAGAAAGGGGAGCTAAATAATTAAAATTAGATGGCCAGGTTACTTCCTTCTAGATGTTTTAGAGCAAGGTGCTAACTTTGACTTTTCTTTTTCTTTTATTTTTTTGGGTTGAATTTAATTTTCTAGTTTGGCTGAAAAAGGCGGTCGTTTGCATGATTGCTTACTTAAAATTAGAAATCATTTAGAAACAGTGCTGATGACAGAGTAGTGAATGGGCATGCCATAAAAAAGTCTGGTGGCCTAACCATCAGCATACTCCTTAAAAAAAGAAAACTGGGCAACATCTCTGGGCAACATCTCCGAAGACTTAAAAGCATTAATCCAGTATTTTCAGTGGGAATCTTTCTTATGGAGATACTATTGTTTATGAAGAGAATGGGCTACTATTTTATGCCTGGGCTGTCATGACTCCTAATTCTTAAAACAACCCTGGGATTCCATATTACAAATGAGGAAACTGAGGCATAGAGTGTTCCAGCAGCTTTCCGAGATTCCGTGGATAGGAAATAGTCGAGTCAGGTCTGCAGTCCAGAAGATGGAATAGTGTTTGAATACACAATCACTACACCTCAACACTTGGTGCAACATTTTTATCTCTTCAGTATTTGTCACCATTGTATTTACGATGATTCAAAAATTAAAAAAAACTATATAAAGAGAATGGTTAAGTTAATTATAGTATATAAAATGATATACAATTTTCATATTTACAGCTTTAAAAAACAATCCTAAATACCGTAAATGTAAGACAAAAATGTTTAAGCTACAAATAACAAAAAAGTCAAAAAATATCAAAATGTCATTAGGGATTATTTTAAGTTGTGCAAATATATTTGAATTTTTATCTCTGCTCTACATTTTTCTGTATTTTCTGCTTGTCTATAATGAGTATAATACTTTAGAAATGATAAATATATTAATTTTAAATGTTGACATTTAAAATATATCTGTCAAGGACATTGGAAACATGTTTTTATCTTTCTAAGTTAAAAATCCTCAACTTTCTTTTATAGGTCACTCTGTGGTCACACAAAAAGAGAGAAAATATTGACTTTCATCTTCATTTTTAGTTGGTATACTAAGAATCATAGGACTTTCTGATAGCAGGGTCAGTGTACTAATCTATCTGGAAGGTTAGAGAGAACAAATTTTGCCCAAGATCAAAAAGAGGTTTAGATTATGAACTTTTTAGATTATATACCCTTAGTGATACCAGATGGTATCATACTTCATGCTAAATTTAGGGTTTAAAAAATGTTTTATTTTCATTTTGAGGCCATGGCTATTTGTATCTGTGCAATATCTGCCTGTTATTTTAAAAAGGGTACAAAACCTCCTCATATTTCCATTTGGATATGATTGCTAACCTAAGGAAATAAAGAGAAAATGAATTATTTGGCAGTCAATTCATAATAAAATTTGCAAGCTGAGGCTTTTGCCTTGAGATATGAAGCTGATAGAGCAACTGGATCAATTAACTAATTTACATATATTTTAGTCCGGTTTCATTGAAAAAAAAATACATTTTTTAGGTTGATGAAAATCCCTTATTTTGAGTGGCACATCTCTGATCCCCAAGTCTGAGATTAAACTTTGATTTCTTTTCACCTGAGCCCCATATTACACACAGATCTTGTTTTCTTACTTCTCAGCTCCAATCTCACTTCCTTGTAGGATAGAAAGATTTGTTTATTTCCTGTCTACTGGTTTTCTGGTGTTTTTTTTTTTGTTTTTTTTTTTTTGTCCCCAAGACTGTTGATGCAATACTTCCCCCACTCCCATCAGAAAGTTTATTTTCTCCTCTGGATTTTATGTTTCTCCTAGTATGGATAGTGTTTCTCACTATTTTGCCCACCAAATTGAGGCTCAGAAAAGCTCAAGCTGGTGTCTCTTTTTTATAGATTAGTGCTATGCAGTGGCGCTTTCTGCTGTGGAGGAAATGTTCTGTATTCGTGCCATCCAATCTTTTGGCCACCAGCCGCATATGGCTATTGAACATGTGAATTGTGACTTGTGCAACTGAGAAACTGAATTTAAATTTCATATAATTTTAATTAATTTAAATGGAAGTAACCACAGTATAGATTTAGCGAATATTTGTAGACTGATAAAATTCTAAATCTATTGTTATGTTTAGAGAGAAAATGGAGAACACTGGAACATTAAATTTTTTCTCATTCCATCAATAGTCTCCTCTTTCTTCTATAACCTATCCATCATTTCTCTTTTCTTTTTTTCCATTGTTCCTCTCTCCTTCCCTTTCACAAAGGATTTTTGATACTTGTTTAGCAGTGTGGAGATAGGAAATCTTGAGGACATATGGAAGAAATGGTGATTGCTCACAAAAACCAAGTGGAAGGAATTGACTATGGAGATTGCTCAAGACTTCCCTTCTCTTTTTATTGATCCACCTCATATGAGAAGGATTTCTGTTCAAGGGCAAAATATAAGTTTAGCAGGAGTGTCCTCTAAGGTATCTAATACACTAAATCTAGACCAGCTAATAAGTTTTTTTTATTGTGTAAGCTAGTTTGAAATTAATTTTTATCAACTAAAAAGTTCTCCCTGATTCACAAGTTTAGCATGAAGATCATTTGATGTATGTGACATAACATGACACTGTGATTATTTAAACAGTATTGTTTTATTTTTCCCCCGAATTTCATCTGATACCATGCATAGTGATACGTTCTTTAACTAAATCCATTTCAACTGGCACATTCATGGAAATCCTACAATCCTCATGATTTGCAGGAAAGAAATACACTGTCGAGCCCATGGTGCTTCCAAATGCTCCGCCTTCCGTTTCCCTAAGATACTCTGATCCGTGCAAGCTGTTTGGGATCTTATTAAGCACATCATTGATATCTTTCTTGGGCTTGATGCCACATGACAGGCTACAAGGTCTGCTGCCGTTTGACAATTTCCATGCTGGGCACAGCTGCCAGCGTCTCGTTGCTTTCATTTCAGAGAGTCTGATGCTACTGGCAAGACATCAGAAGGCAAGCCGGCAAATAACTGGGGTTTCTCTTTAGCAAAGGAGAAAAGGAAACATTATCTCCTAGACCTTTCCTAGTTGTTGTTTTTTTTTTTACAATTCCTTCATTTCATGATGAAAAATCACATTTTTTCCCTTTATTTTTCCTATTCACATTCTCCAGCTCACAGAGGGAAAGCTGAATTGTCCCATTTTTACTACATTACTTGCTGTTTTAGTACAATACTATGCTTGAAGTTCTAGCATGAAGAGACAGCTGCTACACAGAAGGCACGAGCCCCGCCTGCTGAGAACAGTCTCTCCGGATTCATCTCTGAGCCATGGACAGTGAATTAACTTATTATTCTTTTCTAAAAGGCAAATGGAAGTGGAAGGACTACCCTCTCCAGTTATTCAGTTGACTAATGTTTGGCTCATGAATGTGATTTGAAATTGCAATGAGACAGCCAAGAGAAGCCGAAAGCAGTCTACCTAAAGGCAGAAGGTAGGATGTTAGAAGGTCACAAAAAGGGAGAAAGAATGATACCATACAAGATGGAGGATTAAAGGTAAAAATCTCAAGTAAGCAAAAAATGAAAGTTAGGATAGGGGAGATGAAATTTATAAATGACCAAAAGAGCCATTGGAATACTTGCTGAATACTAACTATGATGAGTATTAATAAAAGCCAAACAATCTAACCTGCCTTTGGACTATGTTCATAGATAAGTAAGGTCCATAATGTCGATGGTACTGAGGGGATGTTTACTTTCCCGATACAATGCTCAAAGTTTAGTATGAACTTTACACTGTCCTGAGTGATTTGGTAACATAATATAATTTCATGAAATACATACCGGTAGTATTAATCCCATTTTACATATGAGTTAACTGAGACGAGTAGATAAAAACTTCATCATTCACATACAGAGTTGGATTCAAACCCAGGGTGTCTGACCCCAAGCCTGTCCCCTTCAGCCCCATATTAATGCTGGAATGGTGGTGGCCTGTGCACATGAGTTATCACCTCCATAACTTGCAGTCCTACACAACCGGTCCTCTTGAGTCAACAAGCGCCAAGCTCTTAGCTTCATAAGCCCCAACACATTTTCTGTCTCTCCTCTCTGCTCCTCTATCAGCTTCACCTTTTCTTTGTTCCTTTGGTGCCAATAACTCTATTGTCTTACATGGGAATGGGGAAGGAGCACTTGGATACTTAAGTAGAGGGAGGACATTTCTAAGTACTTCAAAGAGTTGAAACGCTGCAGATGAAGGGATGTTGGTAGTGTCAGAAAGACTGGCGAGAGCTTGGTTTATTTATATGCTGAACTGGGGTGTATCCCCAGTTCTTTTTTTTTATTTTTAAAAAATTTTTATTTATTTATTTATTTTTGACAGAGAGAGAGAGAGAGAGAGAGAGAGAGAGAGAGACACACACACACACACACACAGACAGAGAGAGAACTGAACTGGGGGAGCTCCCCACTTCAGCACATGGGTCCACACGGCCGGGGCCGGGACCCGACCCCTGGTCCCTGGCGCTGCAAAGTGAGCATCCAACCCACTGAGCCATCTCAGCTTCCCCATTGGTTTATTTAGTAGTAGTGAGAAGACCAAGCTATTTGAAGTGAGTAAATAATAATAATAATTTAAAAACGTATTTTAAGTTACAAATTCCTTTCTTTGGTTTATTTGCTGTAAATCAATATAGGTTATTTTCTGAGTTTTAATAATTGCTCAAGGATATAAAATAATATAGGTCATCTAAAATTGGTTTTCCTAAAGAATTTTCCAAGATTTTATTATGAAAATAAAGATATACCGGTATGTGTTAGGGATATTCCTGCTGGAAATGATTTGGGAAAAAGCGGCTCAGGATTTCTTCCTGTATTTTGATTGTTTCTTTTTTAGAAGAGGTTAAATTCTTTTTTTTTTATAAACAAACCATTCAGTCTTTACAATTTTCTTTTTTCGATCTCTAAAAGGGTAAACGTTGGCAACTGTCAGTGTGTTTGATTTCGGATGAATATCCTGAGGCTTTGGAGTTGAAGTTGAAAACAATGTCTATGGGCAAAAGAACCCATTCGTATTTGTGTGTGTGTGTGTGTGTATCTTTTAAAAATTAAGGTAGAAGTCACATAAAAGTCATGAAATTCACCATTTTAACCATTTTAAAGTGTATAGCTTCTTGATTTTAGTACATTTACAGTGTTGTGAAACAATTGTCACACATAATTCCAGAACATTTCCACTACCCTAAAAGAAACCCCGTACTCATTAAGCAGCCATTCTCTATTTTCTCTTCTCTACAAAGAGAACCACCCATTTGGTTCCTGTCTATGAATTTACCTGTTCTCCGCTTTTCATATAAATGAAATCATATAATATGTGGCTTTTTGTAAGTGGATTTTTAAATTTAGTATAATGTTTGCAAAGTTCATCCATGTTGGAGCATATAATTTTATGTTTTAGCAGGGTGGGAGGAGCCAAACTCTTCAATGTAGATCAAGTGATACAGCATGAATTTTCATGTAATCTTTGATAAAGAACTTGCTTATTTCTTTCATAGCATTTGTGCCCATTCAAGAACAATATTTATTATCTTTTTAATAAAATAGTGGGAGATGCTAATCTTAAACCAACTACAAATACATTTTTTTTCTCCATGGGGTAATAAGGAATAAAGAGATAAGTACTTAAAATAAGCAATGGAGAAAAAATATAATTATAGTAGAAATTCAAGTTGGGCATATTTATTACAGCTGAGGCTAAGACTAGTGGCAGCTTGAGCTTCCCAGAAGACAGTGTTATCAGGGAGCCAGTGGATGCTTAGCTCTGCCATCTGATGAAATCCATGACTACATGCCGCCTAGCACTATTCAGTTACTGAAGATGCAGGAGTGAACAAAACAGACAAAACTTTCTGTGAGTTGAATGTTTGCTTTGCAGCCCCAGGGACCGAGGATCAAGTCTTGGATCTGGCCATTGCAGACCCATATGCTGAACTGGGGTGCGCTTCCTATGAGGAGGCCCCCAGTTCGGCTCTCGCCCCCTGGTTTGCTCCTTGGCTTGAGGGGGTGTGCCTCCCATGCGGGAGACCCCAGCCCAGTTCCTGCCCTGCACGGCCCCCACCCACCTGTGTGACATGAAACCAGAAAGCTGATGACGTACAACTATGGAGACTGCTCTGGGCCCTCCCCCTTCTCTCTGTCTCTCTCTGTCTCTGTCTCTCTCACTGTCAAAAACAAAATAAATCTTAAAACAAAAAAATTTCTGCCCTCTTGGATCTTATATTTCAATACTTACCTTAGCCAACATGTGTTAAGGACTTATTTTGTACCGGGAGTTTTTCAATACACTTTGTAGATATTACCTCGTTTCATCATTTAAATAACCTCATGAGGCAGATAGTATTGTTATCCCCATTTTTATCAACAGAGAAAGTGAGGCACAGGGAGACTAGGTAGGTACTGTGTCCACCATCTTATTGTGATGCAGTAGTGACAAAACTGAGAATGTAACACAGGCAGTTTGGTTCCAGAGCCATGCTTTTATGCAGTTATTATTTTTATTTTTATTGTTCCTGAGAGAGAGAGAGAGAGAGAGAGAGAGAGAGAGAGAGAGAGACCATGACAGAGAGAGACAGAGAGAAGGAGGAGGGCCCAGAGCAGTCTCCATAGTTGTACGTCATTAGTGTACAATATAGTTTCACTCCATAGGTGGGCATGGGGCTGCGCAGGGCAGGAACCGGCCAGGGGCCTCCACATAGGAGGCACACCCCCAGATAGCTGGGGGCCTCCTGCATGGGAAGCACACCTGGGGTGGGAGCCGAACTAGGGGGGTGGGGAGGGGTTCCTACACAGAAAGCTCACCCTGGTGAGAACTGAACTGAGGGCACACCACAGTTCAGCATATGGGTCCGCAGTGGCTGGGGCCGGGAGTTGATCCTCAGACCCCAGGGCTGCAAAGTGAGTGCATAACTGGCTGAGCCATCCTGGCTTCCCCTGCTCTTATTCTATATAAATAATTTTCAGGTGCTGAAATGTGCAGAAAAGGCAAATAGAGGAAAATAGGATAGATTTTTTGCTTAACTAATGTTGACCGTCATCAATTTGATATCCTAGGGTAAAGTAGAATAGAGAATTGAAAGAAAAATAAGAAACCCCTTGTAGTCAACACAGCTGGACAGTACTGGGCTTTAAAAAAAAGTTAAAAGCCATAAACATGTAGCTCCTTTCTTCAATGCCTCTGAAAGACAGTTAAAATAAAGTTCCAATAATGTTATTTTTAAAAGGGTACAAAACCTCTCAAGAGGGCACTAAGTACTGCGTGAGAGTCAAGGGGGCCACTAAGGTAACTGCCCCAGACATCAATTTGCATCTGAGACAATGTCTTCAACACACGGTTGTCTTTTCAAGACTTCATCTCCTCTGGGTTTACGTCATTCATCTTGTGATGGGAAAATGCTGCAAAGATAGGATTCAGCTTGCCCTGGTTTTAGCCCACGATGTCACCCTCATGTCTGAGCTAGCATTTCTATGCAAACGCTGTTAATGATCAAAATGCCCAGGGCAGAATCGCGCCTGACATACATTTATCTTTTATTTTAAACTTTAGTAAAAATAGCATTTTACTGAAAGACAAAACAATGAGGGAAGCTGGGATGGCTCAGCGGGTTAAGCACTCGCTTTGCAGCCCTGGAGGCTGAGGATCGAATCCCAGCCCTGGCCCATGCGGACCCACATGCTGAGCTGGGGTGTGCCCCCAGTTCAGTTCTTGCCGGGGCCTAAGCGGGAGGCTCCTGGCCCAGTTCCTGCCCTGCGCAGCCCTGTGCCCACCTGTGGAGTGAAACTATATGGAAAACTAATGCTGTCAACTATGGAGACTGCTCTGGGCCCTCCCCCTTCTCTCTCTCTCTCTCTGTTCTTTCTCTGTCAACACACAATAAAAATAAATCTTTAAAACAATGAAATTTTGTGAGAGCAGTACCTTCAACCTCTTCCGGAAATCATGTTCTTCCCACCTTTGCTGCTGATCTAAGTCATCCTACTTTTTTAATTACTGGAAATAAATTGCATTTTACCTTACATAAATTACTTTTATTTCCCCACCAACCCACACCTGTGTACTTTCCCTTACCCTGGCCTTTCCGTATTTGTTGCATATTTATCACTCCACAATTTTTAGTGTCACATCGGAGCCCTAGTTAATCAAGGAAAACATTTCTGACAAGTTCAGGTCCAGGTGCAGTTTTCTCGTTGAACTCTTTTACTATGGTTGTCTAGGTTTCTTTCTTTCTTTCTTTCTTTTTAGGATTTCTTTATTGTTTCTGACAGAGAGAGAGACAGAGAGAGAGAGAGAGAGACAGAGAGACAGAGATAGAGAGAGACAGAGAGAAGGGGGAAGTTCCCAGAGCGGTCTCCATAGTTGTACGTCATCAGTTTTTTGACATGGTTTCATTTCACACAGGTGGGTGGGGGAGGGGAGGGGCACAGGGCAGGAACTGGGTGGGAGCTTCCCACATGGGCGACATGTGGGGGGCCTCCTATGTAGGGACCTTGCCCTGGTGAGAACTGAACTGGGGCTACACCCCAGTTCAGCATATGGATCTGCATGGGCCAGGGCCGGGGCCAGGACTCGATCCTTGGACCCTGGGGCTGCAAGACAAATGCTCAATCCGCTGAGTCATCCCAGCATTCTTTGTATATGATGGATACTCAATATATCTTGCTTGATGATAATTGACAAGAACAAATTCAATTGCTCAGTTTCACCTTTATGAAAGATGCTTGCCTCCACTAGACGTCTGCATTCATTAACTTCCCTTTCTATCTGTGAGCTGTGTTGAAGCTAAAATCAAAATAGCTGTCTATGTTTCACTTGCCATATTTGATTTCTAGGAGATATAACAAGAGGAATTTTGGGGGAGTGGGAGTTAGATTGAGACTTTTATTCTGGTACATGTTTTGTCTCCTAACTAAGCACTAAACCACAAGAACTGAGTTAGGTTCCAGTGCCTTAAAGACCTCTTATATGCTTTTGATTTAGCTTAATGGTTTAATGAATGTCATGTCTAAACATCCTACCTTGTGCAGTCTTTTAACTTTGTTGCACCTTAATCTTGATTGGACCTACTTATCTGACCACTTGATTCACTGAAGGAAAGGTGATTTCAGAGCTGTATTTCAGTTCGCTCCACTAAAAACCACATCCTGAGTGTGAAAATAATGAGAATTACGTACCCTGGGGAACACATAATTGGGAAAAAAATAATACTTTTGGATCAGACACACCTGGCGCTGAATCCTAGCTTTATGGTTTAGTAGCTGTGTGTCCCAGTTATTATTGCCTCAAACCTTAGTTCTTTAAAACACCTATTTTATTTTGCTCATGACTTTGTGGGTCAGAAATTGAAGTAGGGCTTTGCTGAGAAGACCTCACTTAGCCGTCCCTCGTGCAGCTGTGGTTAGATGTTGGTGGGCTGCCGTCATCTGAAGGCTCAGCTGGGCTGGGTGTGCTCAGTGGCCGGGTGAGAGTGGCCTTTGGCTGGAAGCTCAGCAAGGGCTATCTAAGGAGCATCTACATGTGACCTTTGCCACATGGTAGCCTCTGGGTATTTGGAATTCTTACACGGTGCCTGGATTCTCCCAGAGTGAACATCCCAAGAGAATGAGGCAGTAGTTGTATAGCCTTTTGTAACCATGACTTGGAAGTTAAATAGCACCACTTCTGCCATACCCTATTGATTAGAGCAGTTATAAGATTTTCCAGGAAAACAGAGAGGGGACATAGATTTCGCCTCAGGTTGCATGAGAGAAGGGCATGTGGAGGTATGGTTGTGACTATCTTTAGAGACTAGAACCTACTATATCATATGACTATTAAGTTACTAATGCACTTTGAGCCTCAGTGTCTTCAGCCCTAAAATGGGGGTAACTTATAGGGAATTTCATGATAATCAGATACATAGGTACATGTTCGCTAACCATTTTCTCTTAAAAGTTTGACCTCTTTTACAATCATTTGGCTTCATAAAAATCCAGTTTATTTAAAGATGATGCTGAGATTGTAGCTGCATATCGTACAGAAAAGGCTGTCAAGTTCACTGTGACTGCAATATGTCCAAATGCTTCAGTTTTCTAATGGCACATTCCCTAACAAACTGTCATATCCGGTATCGTTAACCATCTAGATTTAATTACTGTTCAAGCAGTGAGGCCTAATATTCAGTTTCTTGCGAAGAACTTGGCTTTGGTACCGATTGGTATGTGCCATGCAGGAGGTTATTGTTGAGATAGAAAAGGTGTTTTGACTTCCATCCTGGCTTCAGGATGGAGCATTTATGTTTAAGATCGTGATTGCTGGATTCGTTTTCCATGTTTAAGTTCAAGCTGACCAAACCCAGGAATTGTGCTTCCAGAAAATGAGCTCCCCAACCCCATAACTCACCCCGCCCCCCTCAAATTAGCAACACAGGGCCAATTCTCTTTTTCAGTTATAATTAAGAAGAAAGCAAACAGTACACATTTGCAATAATCTTTTATGTCCTATTTATTTTCTTATGAATTATTAAGTGGATTATCATCTGCATTTAGTTTAACATACCTGCTAATTTGAAGGTAGGGAGGACTCAGACCCTCACATTCACTTATTTAATGGAATGCCTAATTGAAAAGAAAAGGTTCTTCATATAAAGGTTTTCTGCTGTTATCAACGATAGGTAGTAGGAAAGGTTTCCCACTGTGTAGTCATAATTATCAAATTATAATAAGGCTATAAAGGGAGGAGGCTTGACTAAGAGAAAACTGTGTTTTGAAGAATAACAGTGTAAGTCAATTTTTAAATAAGCCATGTAAATACAGAGATATTCAGGAAAACCTTATGCAAGTTCAGCTTTTCCCATTGAGGTATCTCACTCAACACACTGAAGCATTTTCACAGCTTATCAAGTAAGTACATTCTAGGACCTCCCTTTATAGACCTCTGGCAAGATTCATCTAAATAAAGAGGGAATGAAGAAGTTAACATTTTGACCTGTCTTTTTGATTGAATAGGTTCACTCTCTAGCTGATGCATATTTACAGAAATTAAAGAGAGTTTGGAGGTAACACCAAATTGTGCCCAATTTTATGTTAAATTTTACAGGAGTGAAAGAGCATGTCTGAAATGGTCAAAATAAAGATGAATATGTTTTACTCTAAAAAAGAAGGAAGGAAGGAAGGAAGGAAGGGAGGGAGGCAGGGAAAGAAAATAGAAAATATGTTTTGCACATAGTACTAACTTTTCATTCAGTTGCTTGGTAGAAAGTTTGATAATTAAATCAAAATGAAAGGCATATAAAATAAAGTGCTAGCTATAATCTTGTATGTGTGCGTGTTTGTGTGTGTATACACTGTTATTGTGTCATAGATCTGAGATGTCATGATCTTTTTGACATTTAATAGGGTAGAAGAGATATCTTAGTTGGAGTATGTGCCCCCCTGGGAATACAAATCCCAAATGGAAAGTTCAGGAATGCTTTCTAGACAAGCGTTGTTACTGTGAAGCAGCATCATTTTTACACGTTGGGCTGTGTGCCATGAAATACATCTCATCCTGGCAGTCTGCATCCAGAGGAGAAAGCAAGGCCTGAGACTGGCATACTTTATTCTTTCTAAAAACATAAATCTTAAATTTAAATCACTGAGAATAAGTGGTTGGGGATATATTCCTGCTGTTTAGTTTCAAGACAGAAAAGAAATGCATTTTATGGGCAAAAGAGTGAAAAAGACATTTAGAATTCTGCTTTATTATGAATACTGTCTCTGTGTCTTAAATGCATAAGAATATGTTATATATTTAATGTCTTTGACATATAACATTAGGGTAAGGTAATATATACATCAATCCAAATTATCTTAGGCCATGATATAGTAAGAATGGTAATGCAATTTTATGATGTCCTTTTATTAAGAAGATGTCATACTTATTTGAAGGCCTTTTGTGCCAACTACTGTGCTAGGTGGTTTAATTATGTTATCTCATTTAATTTTTGCAATACCATAATAGCTGTTCTTTACAGTTGGCATTTTAGCAGGTTGAATTCTAAAACATAAACGCCAGAATAAAAATTTTGAATTTATTTTTCTTCCTAGATTAGTGACACATTCCATGTAATTAAATTGTTAGGCTTACCTTAAAATTGTATTTCCTTTCCATGGAAAGCATTTTACTTAGGGACACAACCACCTCCACTTCTAAGTCACAAGCTGCCCATGCGAAGTTTTATTTGTTGACTTGATTGAAATTATAAGCATCTGAAAGCTTTGGCTAAAACTGGCCCTATGTGAATTGAGAAAAACATAATGCAAAGCTTTCCAAAGAAACATAATCACTTTCAGAGGTAATTAATACAATTGGACTAGAAATTAGGCTGGAAAGATTGAGCAATATCAAAACAAAAATTATAGCTCTGAGCCTTTGTAATGTGTTAGCAACATTAAATATGTGATTGCTAATTTTCATAAAGCTCTTGAAAATTAGGTATTGTGACTCCCATTATATAGATTTTTAAAAATGGCCCACAAGGATCAAGAACTTTGTTCAAGGTCTTACAACAACTGCTAATAAATTTAATTAGCAGTTTGTAGCTTCAAGGATCCTTTATTATCTTTTGTGTTTGTCTCCTCCCTTTCATTGGTTATTAATGGCAACATCTACTTTAAACAGAGATAATCTAGTCTTAATATTTGATATAATGTACTTTAAAACACTGACAGAGACAGGATGAGAAAAATCAATCCAATTGATAAAACCTCTGTTGAATTTGAAATTGGTAAAAATAAAAATCCAAAATAATAATACAACTGGTTTCATTAAGGGAGGTAAAGATTCAGGATAGATTGAAGTGGTAATTTGTCAGTTGTACCATCAACACAGATAAAATTGGCCCCACGTAACTTTATGCTTTGCATTATTTGATTAACACTCTGCACTCCGATTTGCCATCTATTTTGATTAGATTATACCAAATAATTGCCAAATATCCTCTTCACTCTATGTTGTACAGACAGCTCAAGGGAAGAGATTGGACTAGAAAGGCATTGAAGATAAATTGGATTTTTCCTGTCCATGAAGCGACCTGATTAACTGTGTAGAACATCTTAGCTTTTGTGATCACTGTTTCAGTCCCAGAGCAGGTACTGTAAACACAACACAAATTCTTATAGGAGATGTACAGTCAATGTACGTGCTTGAAACATGTTGGTGTAACGAAAAGGTGTTAAGCTGCAGAAACTGAGTGTTTCAGCTTCCTTTTGCATTGACTATTAAAACACAGTGTGGGGGAAGCTGGGATGGCTCAGTGGGTTGAGCTCTCACTTTGTAGCCCCGAGTATCTCACTTTGTAGGGACCGAGTATCGAATCTGGGCCCTGGACTGTGAGGACACATGTGCTGAGCTGGGGAGTGCCCCCACTTCAGTTCTTGCTGGGGCCTATGTGGGAGGCTCCCGGCCTGGTTCCTGCCCTGCGCAGCCCTCTGCCCACCTGTGGAGTGAAACTATGTGGAAAAACCAATGATGTGCAACTATGGAGACTGTTCTGGGCCCTCCCCCTTCTCTCTGTCTCTGTCTCTGTATCTCTCTCTCTGTCAAAAACAATAAAAATAAATCTTTAAAAAAAATACAGTGTGGCATAGGATGCCATGTGCTGTAATTAAAACAATTATTATTTTTTCTTTTAGCATCTTGAGGAATGTTGCCAAACAATGTGTCTTAATTTGGGTTTCCTTAGAAGCACACCTATGACAAGATGAAGGACCTGGAAGCTGATTCCAGAAGCACCAGTAAGGGGAATGCAAATGTGAGACAGGGAAGAGAAGGAAGACAGTGTAGGGTGTGAGCCCTGGGGTCAGTCCACTAAGGAACTCTGGGTGACATTGCTGAGTAGCCCTCAGAGTTGTCATAAGATCCCAGGATACTGAGTTATGTCTCCACCAAATTCTGCTGTTATTCATTCTGGGTTGTTGCTAGTGATATTGAATACCAGTACTGATGGCTTGTCCTGTGTGAGCTAAGAATGTCAGGGCAATGAGAAAAATCTTCAGGCAGAAAGCTGCATGTGTTTGTCACAAAATGCCATTGATGAGGAGGGAGCTCAGGAGTAGGAGCCAAGGGTTTAGGAATGGGGCACCAACTATATTGAAAATTAGGTGTTATTATTCCCATTACACAAAGATAATGTCAGACAAGTCTTTTAGGTTACACTTCAAAATTTACTGAGTATCTACCTACCTCCTTTGCCTGGTGAACTGAATTAGATGCTGGGGGATATAAAAACAAAGAAACATCCCTATCTTTGAAGATTCACCATCTTTGATTGTCCAGAGCTTACCTAGAATGGCTATTTATGTGTTTTTCAGTCTTCTATTACATGGTCTGAATTAGTCTGAACCAAATAAGTGGTAGGTAGGCTGTAGTTCTAGACACTATCGACATGAGAGGTGACCAATGTGCTTTCTTGAACCATTGCCACTTTCCCACTAAACACCACAATACACTCTGGTGCCTCCTCTTCCTCTTATTTATTATGCATTCAGGAAAACATTTCCCCCTGACCTTAAATTCCTATGTGCTTATTGCAGCCTTGTTAACATTTCACTGTTACATATACATATCCCAAATAATAATTATGAAAATATAATGTAAAAAAAGAGAAACATCATCATTTTAATTGGTGAGGATTAATCAAATTGTGAAACTACTACATATTAACTTCAGTGAACTCTTTCAGACTCTCACCTCCAAAATTGATAGAAAGGTAACCTGAGTTCTCCTGTGAGGGCTATTCAGATCCATTAATTGTTACAATACAAGAGGCACAGGGTCTCAGCTGGTTGCCATTTCTTCTGTATTTGAAATGTGCTTCTCAGCGGAGATCGGAGGGCACCATTGGGACTCATTTGAGACTGACTTTCACATTAATTTTGCTGTGCTGTGAAGAGCAAAGACAAAATCAATGTCCATCAGTGATTATTCAAGGTAAAATATCTAGTGATATTGAATACCAGTGGCAGCACCAGGCATAAAATTTACTTAAGGTTAGTTGAGCTGACAGCCATTTATTCTAGTCTTGCTTCATTTTTCTTATAGCACATATTTTTATTTAGAGAAATAAAACAATTATAAGGAAAAAATTCTACCTACTCAATTCACCAGAAACCTGATATATTTCAGAATGTTAGAGAAGAATTAAAGTTGTAGGATTTTATAAAATTAAGTAAGAATAATATCTTTCCAAGTGGCAGAAGCAAAATATTTCACGGTGCATATTGACATAAAACCATGTGGCTCAATTAAATTTTCATAATGAAGGCTCTTTGTAACTCGTGACTGAACTTGGAAAAAAAAAAGAAAAAAAAAAAGAGCCTTGAGCTATTTCTTGGGTCCCGAATAAATATTCTTAAGCTGAACACATGCTCATGGCAAAAGAATAATAATACACCTGGGCTTAAGTTTATTTGTTTCGACTGTTATGCTGAAATCTAAATATGTTCTCAATGATATGTTATGCTTTTGAAGAAATTACAAACAAAACCCAAACAACAATAATAAGAAAATGCTAAAACCTTCTTTATTTTATCATGCCTGAGGCTCCAGTGTAACTTTTTGGTTAGGTAATGATAGAAGAGGGGATGTGGAATGGAAGGAGAGTCTCTAATTTTGCTTAGGCCACAGCAACTTGGCAGATATTCTTTCCCATTAGATTGAGTTGGTGGTGGTAGGAAGACATATACACCATGTCTGTTCTTTCCATCTGAACTACTGTTTACACATTCAGTATTGTTGAACAGACAGACAAGAAAAAGAAATTTAGAAATCAGGCTTTTCTTTGTCTCTTTGACGGCAGTCAGTTTGAGTTATTTATATCTTCATTGGCTATTTTATCAAAGTATACTCAATGCTTGGCATCTTATATGAGAATTCTCTTTCAGGATATTATCTTCTAAGATATATCTTCTGTTTTTACTCAGCTGTATTTTGTAATTTCACATGAAAACTTTAGACTTTAATCTTAAGGGATATTTGCCTCTTTGTTTGTTTGGTGACTGGTTCCAGCTCAAAGACAATGTACTAAATCAGATAAAGTTTATTTTTTTAATTAAAACTTTTTTGGATGACACTGGCAAATAACATTATATGGGTGTGAAGTGTACAATTCTGCAATACACCATCCGTATTTTGAATTGCGTGTTCACCAACCAAAATCTAGTCTCCTTCTGTGACCATATATTTGACCCCCCTTACCCTTTTCATTCTCTTCCTTCGCCCCATTGAGTCAGATAAAGTTTAATCCTTTCCACATTACCTCCCTCTTTCAAGAGCCTGAGATTTGACGTGATCTCTATGTTGAAAGAGGTAAGGCTAATGATGAACAAGAATGGGTGATTCAAATATCATAGGAGAACATTCAAAGCTGGGGACTGTAGTCTAATTCAAGGTCAAGACTCACATGTCATATATTAGATTTAAGCCTTCAACTGAGCCATTGTCTCTCCAGAGCACAGGGTACATAGGGCTATGGAAATTATGTAATAGATATATCCGCAGGTACTGGAGTAGAAGTATAGTGATGGTTGATAGAAAGAGTCCAGATTGTCTGGCAGAGTGTAGTGTTCAAGCAAAAGACATATGGAGGTGGGGGTGGGGGGTGGGATTGTTGGTATGCTCAGTGGATATTGAGAAGAACAAAATAATACTCTGCCTTCAAAGAGTTCACAATATTGTGAAGGAAATAAGTAGATGTTAAAATAACTAAAGCTTGAAATAACAGGTAATAACAACTGAAGCTTTAACTGAAGCAGAGAAGAAATACATTCTTAGATTTCCCGAAGTAGGGGGGACTTTACTTTGTGCGATGGAGGAGGAATTTGGAAATGTGGCAGAAAATGGTGGGTTCCTTTCACACGACTGCATGAAAGGATAGACCTTCAACCTCTGTATCCTTAGAAAGAATTAGGACCTAAGGGCTGAATTTGTCTCTTCCTCGGTAGAATAAGGGTGAGGGCCTAAAGGTGTGAGATGAACAACCTATACCTATTTAAGAAGTTTTAGTCTGCACACTGAATCCTATATATTTGGTTTGCAATAGATATGTTCTTATGCTGTGTGCTTCATTGCCAATTAGGGCATAGGACAAGATTATTTTTATCATTTGATTTTCGTGCCTAGAACAGTACCTGGAACAAAGGTTAGGCTCCATAAATGTGTGTTGATTGAATAAATATGAGCCAAGAGGAGGCAGCCTATGTCTGGGAATTCAGATCTTAGTTTTGTTGCTAATTAATCTGATAACCTTGCCAATCTCCATCAGCAGCTTCAGGTTTCATTATGTGTAGAATGAAGAGTATGACTATTTATTCTCCTAGTAGGATCACTATTCAAAAATTTTTTTGCAATAGTTTTTCTTGTTCTCGGAGTTCAGTATAAATGGAATCATGGAATCTGTACTTCTTTGTTTTTGATGTTTTATACAAAATAAATATTTTGAGATTTATTGTTGCTAATATATCAAGAGTTTTCTATTTTTAAAATTACAGCATTATATTAATAAATCACAGTATATCAAATTGCATGCATATACCATTCAAACAGCATATGAATTAATCAATAATTTATACAATGTGTATTCATGTAGGAATATTCATTCTCCTATTGGTCAGTGTTTGGGTTGCTTCCATTCTTAGCTATTAAAATATTTTGTATAAATCTTTCAATGTCTTCTTAACTTACTAAAAGTTCCTAAAAATTCAGTCTGTTTGATGTTGAACGTATTTACCTCCTAATCCCCATTGCTATATAGACATACAGACAATGTCTATTTCTTTTTCTGGGCTTGTCCAGGTAAAATTTGAACACATGGACTCCCATCCATTAACCAACTGGACATGATTACTTTTACTCAAAAGACATATTTTACAAGAGAAGCAGTGCCTGTGTTCAGCAAAGATAAGCTTTTGCTGTGGCAGATTCAATTGAGTTCTCATCAGGTAGCTCTGTCTTCTTGTCACTGTTGCCAGTTATTGATGGAGCAGCATCCAGACTTCTTGGAATAGGCTATGTGGCTTTTGTCTGATGTTTACATGTAAATCAATGTTCAAGTTTCTGACACTGGACACTCCAATAGGTTCTTTGTTAGAGTCTTACTACAGAATAGAAAAACTGTGTCACACACACACACACACACACACACACACACACACACACACAATATCCCTGGTCACATATTCATAGATCAGTCTAGGCATGGAATTCAGTTGTTCCTCCAACAGCAAGCAAGAAAAGAGGGAGTGGAAAGTAGACTATTGACTAGAATGCAAATGGTTGATAAGCTTTGAGGTTGGCTGCTATCTGGTTGATTGGTATAACAGGAGGGCAGGTAATTGGAATTTAAGATTAAGGTATCATTTGCAGGCCAGTATAACCTTGTGGATAAACAATGTTCCTTTGTCTTGATTTTTTTTTTTTTTAGGTAAATCTCTAATAGCTTCCACATTAGGAACTTCTATCCTTGGTTGTAAAGAAGTTTATTGACAGAGTAGGGTAGATGTGCCATTCTACATTCTTTATACATATACCCATCTATATCTGCACCATACCCAGATAAACATACATAAGATTAAACTTTTCCAAGTTTCTGTGATGTGTTTATGGTCTACCACAATAAAGTAGGCAATAGGATTGCTGAAGTCTATTCCAAGTCTAAAATCCCTCAACAGAAAAGTTCAGCTTGTATTTGATCCTTTATTTTCTTCTTTGTTTTTGAATATATATATTCATTATGCCATACAAAGTATAAGAAAATCACTAGGAAAACCCATGGAGTTGATTTTTATTAGTGTTTCCAGATGGGGCTTGGTATTCTTACTAAAGTATGGGTTCTTGTCAACTAGAATGTTAAAGAATAGTACAATCCTGGAGTTTATATTATTATTCTCATTTTCTCTGTTACCTTTCATCTCCAAGCTCCACATCTTTCAAAGCTGAGGAATTGGATCAGTTACCACCTGTGAAAAGTACAAGCTCCAAGTAGAGGCCGGAATTGCCAAGACAAATTTCCCGGTCTCCACTTAGAAAAACAGTGACATTGTTAATTGGGAAACGGATATCTAGAGAGTTGTGCCAATATTCCCTTATCTAACTGGCCTTTCCAAATTGAATGCACTCTCTGGAGTCAGTGGATCAGATCCTATCACTCTTCACATTCTAGGGGAGATCATTTCAGAACTTTTCAGCCAGTCTCTGTTCAGCTCACGTTGTGTCAAAGGTGAAACAACCACATTAGTTTCGTTCCTCTTTATTGTGAAATATGTGAACCCCAATATGACAATCTACTTTATTTTTCATCTAGAAATTTTCATCAGACTCAGTGCAGAGGTAATCAGCTCCTAGACAAAGCAGTTAGTTATTGCAAGTCTCTAAGATGAAAGGTGCTATAAAAATGTGTAATTATAATAATTAGAATTATAATATTAATGGTAGTGGAATTGACACATTGACCTTCATCTTCTATAAGTAAAAACATCTAAATCTGAGCATCATTCATGAAGATACTGAAAAAGGCTTTTCTATACCTTGTCCTTTTCAAAAGCAGTTAATTTCCATATAAGAAAGTATTACTAAAATTTATATCATTTTTTAAATATAATTTTGATTTCTAAGGATATTCTAGCCAATGATTCAAAATTACTCTTGAAACTTACTGATGACATTATCCTACTTCCTATTCCATAGAGATAGGTGGGAAATGGTTGGCAAACTTCATTTGAGTTTTCTTGATGAATAAGTGCATAAACAATGATATAAGTATTGAGTACTTACTACACAGTGGTGTTTAACTACTTAATATGCTTGCTACCCAGCAAATTTAGAAGATAAATATTAAAATATATTACAAAAGAAAAATAATCATAGCTTCATTACACTATTCAGAATAAACTATTTGTCACATGGCATGATGACTCATTTCCTTGAAGTCTTTTTTTCTAAGCATATAAGAAGTAATAATAATGATAACTGTGATTATATTCAATAGCATAGTTTTGTATGTTAGTTATACCAGTTAACCAGTTTTCAGTTGTTAACTTAGCTCTTTGGATTGTAAGGACCAGAAACTGAGGTCACTATAAGGAAACAAGCCCACCAACAAAAAATAAACAACAAAGAAGGTCGTACATTCTTAACTAGCAGCTCTGGCCTGAATTTGGAACTGAGAGCTAGCTGTTAGAGATGGTGGCAGCTCTGCTTAGTTTTTCTCCCTCCCTCTTGGGTTTGTTCTATGGTCTCTCCTTCCTTCTGTGAATCTTCTCTCTTCCCTTTACTATATGGCTCATCCTTGCCATAGTCTCTAGAAAAAGCTTTTGAAGAAGCCAATCGGGTTGGCATGATGATTTACTATTGCTCTTACTGAGTGAGAGAGAGGGACCATTTGTGTGTCATCCCCTTTGCTGGCTCCTGGACCCTCCTTGGATCAAGTTCTATCTCTAGTTTAATCAGTGGTAATGCATGTGCAACAGCCTGATATGGTTTCACTAAGTGAGTATTTTTGGTCAAATCACTTATATTAAAAGGACAAGTTGAATGGATATGTCTAGTATATACCATTTATCATGTCATTGCAAACTCTTTATTAATATTTATTCATTCAGCTGATATTTATTGGCTACTATGTGCAAACACTGCTGCAGGTTCTAAGGATGCCTCAATAAACAAAGTGGACAAGAATCCTTCTTTTCATGGCCCTGAGATTCTGTTGGTCAGAGACCAATGAGAGAGAGAGAGAGAGAGAGAGAGAGAGAGAGAGAGAGAGAGAGAGAGAGAGAAAGAGAAAGAGAGAGAAAGAGAGAGAGAGAAGAAAGGAGGGAAGGAAAAGGAAGGAAAGAAGGAAGGGAGAAAATAACGTGTTAGACGGTGGTGAGTGTTAAGAAGGAAAACAAAGTAGGTAAAGACATTATACAGTAAAAGAAGAAATAGGAAGAGAGAATGCTTGCTTTGGCATGGGGTGGTATGTGGGTTTGTTTGTAATTTTAGGTTGGCCAGGTAAGTGCTCTATGAGATTTGACTCAAGATTTGAAAGAGTATGCCATACAATTTAAATTATATTTTTATTATGTTTGTTAAATAATCTTGGTAACAATTATTAAAATTCATTAAACACACATTCCAGAGACCATTCTAAGCATTTAAAAAACTATTCTAAATCCTCAAGCCACCTATTTGAGTCAGGTATTATTATTCTTACCATTTCACCAAAGAGGAATTGAAGATGGCTCACTGAAGGATTGGCTACTTGCCTGTAGTCTCCAAGTTAGTAAATGAAAGAACTTGAATTTACTGGTCATATTCTGGGGTGTTGCTCCTAAATGCTACTTCTGCTCTTCCAATGACAATTAAAAACAAACAAAAAAACTCACAACTGTGCAAAGAAGAAAGATAAATGCAACACAAATTTCCCACCCAGAGTGTGCAAAGATGATGCATTTTAATTAATATCCTGCTCAGATACCTTTCCATGTGTCTTTATGTACATCAATGATTGTACACCATTTCACCTAGTAAAATGGTACTATGCGGGAAGCCGGGATGGCTCAGTGGGTTAAGCGCTCACTTTGCAGCGCCGGGGACCAAGGATTGAGTCCCGGCCCTGGCCCGTGCGGAACCATGTGCTGAACTGGGAGCTCCCCTAGTTCGGTTCTCTCTCTGTCTCTGTATCTCTTCCTCTCTCTCTCCTCTGTCAAAACAAACAAACAAACAAACAAACAAACAAAAATATAGAGAGAGCAATGATTCATTTCTCTCATTCTCTCCTTCCTCCTCCCTTCCTCATTAATCAAATACTCATATGCTGTATTTCTACTTACTCCCATGAGTCCCTCTGTTACTTTCCAACTCTGCTTTCTTTAAAAAAAAAAAATGGTACTATGTATGCTGTGATGTACATTTCTGTTCCACTCAAAAATATGTTATGGGCATATTTCCAAGTCAATACATATAGATCTATGCTATTATTTTTGTTGAATTTCAAATATCTCATCTTATAGCTACATAGCTATTTAGTTCAGCATTTTTAAAATCATTGAACATTTAAGTTATGGAAATCAGTCTGGTCAGAGCTATTCTCACTCTCTTTCTATAATAGCTATTTCTAACAGTCAATGTGAATTCCAAAAGATCAATGTGGTTCTTCAGCAATTGTGAAGACCACTACAGTGAAAAGACGCAACTATTATAGGGTCCTATGGGAATAGAAGCTACTTCTGACTTCCATAACAGCGTTTTAGGAATTCTTTCATTCAGAACATAGAGGCTGACTTTTTCTTAATCTTCCACTTATAGAATATATTGATTCCAGTTACAGAGTTTGGGCAAATCAATTTATGATAGGGTATTAAAATGGAATTAATGTGACTTCCTCTAGAAAGCGTTCAGGCTACCCCTGTTGAGATGGTGTGCCCTCTCTGTGCCCGGTAGCTCTCTATCCTGACCACTCCCTATTTTCACACTTCCCATCCTTTACTTCAGTTATTGCTTTACTTGTCTGTTCTTCCACTAGATAATGAGATCATTGAATGAAAAGCAGGTTTCCTTAATTTCTGTGTCTTCAGCCCAAAACTCACTATGTTTGGCATCTAATCTGTACTTACAAAATGTTTTAGGAGGGAAAGGCAGACCTCAAGGGAAGTGACAAGCAGCTTAGCGTATTTTCCGGCGTATAAGACGACCGGGCGTATAAGACGACCCCCTAATTTTACAGTTAAAACATAGGTTTAGGCCTATATTCGTTGTATAAGACTACGATGACCCCCTAATTTTACAGTTAAAACATAGGTTTAGGCCTATATTCGTTGTATAAGACTACGATGACCCCCTAATTTTACAGTTAAAACAGAGGTTTAGGCCTATATTCGCTGTATAAGACGAGCGAATATAGGCCTAAACCTCTGTTTTAACTGTAAAATTAGGGGGTCGTCTTATACGCCCGGTCGTCTTATACGCCGGAAAATACGGGCTCAGTCACAGAGATGAGTAATGGGTTGAAATGAAAGGATGAGAGGAAACAAAAATTAAGGAGAGGGGAGAAGAAAAGCTGGGTGACAAACTATGTGACCCAAAATCCTGACATTGTCAAATGAACAATATTGTTCCAGCTAAGTGCATTAATATAATTTGAGAAGAATAAAATATTTATGCCAGGGAAAGTGTCCACGTATTGAATTGCAAACAGTATTAAAAAAAAGTATATTCTGTGTATTTTTACTAAAAATCTATAGAAAGCCTGTTGTTTTTGGCTTGAAAAGCTACAGTATATTCAATTTTATGCTCCTAGGGTTATATTTGATTTATTTAAAGTCTTTATTGAGGCTTTACTCTGTACCTGGTGATTTATTAGATAATGGACATTTACGTGTGAATAATTCAAGCCCTGTGCCCACAGAGCACACAATGGAATGAATAGAATATTCAGAGTGTGGTGGGGTAAGTATAGCTATAGAAACAGGTTAATTATACAACCTGTATATTGTGCAAGAATCTCAGAGGAGGGACTTTAGGACTGCTCAAGAAGCTGTAAGGAGGAGGTGACATCGTGGCAGAGTGATAATAGGAGTATGTGGAGAGGGGAGAGAGAAATGCAACAAGCCTGAAGACAGAGGCAAATGCCTGATCATGAAAGAGTCCTTGTATCAAGCTTGAACAGCAGGTCGGTGATAAGAAGCTAGGCAAGGGATGACGCTAAATTGCTTGGAGCCTTGTAGGCTGACTGGAAATTGATATATTGTAGGAAAGACAAAGAAAAATTTTACAGAGCAGCTACTTCTTTATGCCAAATGGCAAGCCTTTGGGACAAAGAAAACGGACAAAAAAAAGAACAAACATTCCTAACCCTTGAATTTCCCTTATTAATTCAGATAGACATCTTTAGGAGTCTACAAATAATGTCTACAAATGTTACTGGTTCTTCTGAAGCCAAAACTGATTGAGATAGGCAGCGGTAGGTTTTATGAAAGCCCCTTCAGCCCACTTGCAGGCTGCTCAGGCCACTCCTCTACGAGACTCCTCTGTACCACAGGCCAGGAGCGGCCTCTTCTTACCCAGGCAGCTCAGCTGCTCCTAAGAGAGTGCGTCTCAGTATAAGGTCTTTTTTAGAATTTAAAAAGTTCTGCAGTTTGAGTTGAAGTCTTGTTCAATTGAATGTCATTTCACCCTAGTTCTTGCTTCCTGAACCCTATAGATCATAATATGTTTTGTTTTTCAGAATGAATATTACTAGTTTTACATTCTTCTTCTAACTTTCTTATAACCTTACCTATGACCTTCCTCTGTTCTGCTTTGGCCTTGTACCTTTGAAACAGTGGGATCCAGTGCTGGAGTCCAAGATCAAAATTCTCATCATTGTTGGTGTGAAAGGGAGACATCTGTAACACTTAGGAGTTAAGAAGAAAAAAAAAAAGTAAGACACGTCTACATTTGCATGTTGGGTATCGATCTAAGGGGAGAGCAACTTTCAGAGGCAATTTTCTGGGCAATATTAACATTTATTCAATTCTGACCTTTGAGCGATGGGCAATGAGAAGCAGCTTTTACAAGTTTCTCATCCGTAATGCTGATTTTTCTGGGTGCCCACAGATGCTGGCAAATAACACAGCCAAGCTTTTCTCCTGTTCCCTTCAGTCCCCTGACATCTCATGGAGCACTCTCTTGTTCGATCAATGCTTGCTCACCTAGGGAGGAAGAAGCCTACAGAGTTTGCCTCAGCAGGACCTCCCAGCGGCACCACGTGACTATGGAGTGACACCCTACAAACTCACTAGTCTGGTGAATTGTAACATGAGTCAAAAAGTTCCAAGATGCTTGATGGCAAGAGAAAGTGAGGAATCGCATTAAGAGTTTGGGGCAGCTTTGCATTGGGGACACATTTTAAAAATTGTGTTCTGATGGGACACACGTACCAAATTTTCAGCACACATCTTGGGAGACTTTATTAGCACATATTCTTTTGTTGTTTTTTTTAAAACAATTTGATTCAGTTTTTGTTTTTAGGTTCTTCATTTATTAATTATGTTTATTTGTTTAGCAATGACTCTGTGCCAGAAACTAGGCCAGATGCCTGGAATATACACGTGAACAGAAAAGTCATAGTTCCATCTCTGATGACATTTATGTTATGTACACGCACACACATGCATACAACACACACACACACACACACACACACAGGGAGGGGGGGGGAATGAAGAGGTATCATTGTGCCTAGTACCTTGAAGGAAACAAAGAGGAACAGGTGCTTAAATAGGATGGTCAGGGAACGCCAAGCTGACGCTGACGGATAATAGGGAGACACTGTGCAAAGGTCGGTGGATCCATGGGCTGAGGCTGCTGTAACGCGGTATCATTAAGTAGGCAGCTTAGAACAATAGAAATGTATTGTCTCACAGTCCTGAAGGCCAGAAGTCTAAATGTAGGGTGCTGGCTGGGCCGTCCTCCCTCTGACGGCTCTGTCTCTGGAAGGGGTGTTTCCAGGTGTCCAGCTCCTGGCAGCCTCAGGCATTCCTTGGTTTGTAGGTGGTCTTCTCTGTGTGTGTGTCTGTCTCTGTGTCCAAATTTCCCTTTTTTTTCTTTATAAGAACCCTAGTCATATTGGATTAGGGTCCACCTAGTGACCTCATTTAAACTTGCTTACCTTTGTGAAGACCCCATATCCAAAAAAGATCGCATTCGGAGGTACTGGGGTTAGGACTTGAACATATTCTTTTTTGCGGGGGAGGGGGAATGGGACACAATTCAACACATAACAGGCGGGACAGACAATGTTCCAGGGAGAAGAAACCCACATTCAAGTTCTGAACTAGACTGGAGTTTGGGGAGCTGGAGAGACAGAAGGCTGGTAGACTGTAGTGTGGAGGGCGGGGGGCACAGTGGCAGGAGGAGGCAAAGAGAGGAAACTCTGACAACTACAAAAGCATCAATATGGATGATTCATCCATCTTTGCTATTAACACCCACTGCAGTAGCTTTTGGGGGCTATACAGAGGGAGAGAGTGCTAAGACAGTTTGTCATTTCCTCTCTGTAGTTCATGATGTGCAGCTAGGGACAGGAAGTCTTTGACTGGTCATGGTAGTTGCCAACTTAGAAAAATTAAAATTTCTTACAAGTCCAATTGCCAGGTTGGTGTTTCATGATTGGACTGGGAACCTCAGGCGCCATCCTGTGACTCATCTCTAAAGAAAACTGTGACAGACCTCGGGACAGGGACTTCTCAGCACATCAGAGTCAGTTGCCGAGGGGCTTCCTCTTGGGTCACATGCTCTTTTGGCTGCTGGGTTTGCATCAGGGAGGCTGGGTATTCAGTGCAGTGGGAAAGGCCACAGAGCAGGTGAGAATGAACACTGTGGAATCATGATCTCACTTCACCCAAATGGTTTTGGGCTTAGTGTATTTAAGAAATTGGACTTGGACGTCATAAAGATGGTGGCGTGAGAGGAGCTCTTGAAACCTCTCCTGGAAAGACAACAATTTAAACAACTACAGTGCAACCAGAGAATCCCTAAGCAACACACAGCCTCAGCTGAGAGACCCACTCATCACAAGAAAATACCTAAAGCTGGAGAAAGGAAGCCGAGTGAGAGAGAAAGAAAGGGAGCTGGGTGGAGACCCGTGGAGCAGAGTGCAACCCGGAGACCCACCCAGTGACCGACCCAGAGGCTGCCCCGAGTCCGCAGAGGAGACACTGATGGAGCTGGGACCATGGGGGTGGGGGTCCAGGAGCAGAACAACTCTGGATGGGCTGGAGACCTGAATGAACAGAGGCGGAGGCACAGATGCCAGAGTGCAGGGTGGACGGAAGGGGTGGGCACGGCTGACGGTGGGGAGAGGCCCCAGTGGGAGGGCAGCCGGAGCGCAGGGCAGGAGGCCAAAGCGGGGCACCAGCAGCAGCCAGAGGTTGGTGTGGGTGACCGGAGTGAGGAGCTGGTTTCCAGTGCTTGAGTCGGGTGGCTGGAGCTGGGGACCCGCGGAACGTGAGGCCAGCAACTGGAGCCAGATGCGGGTGTTCCAGTGACTGGAGTGCCGACATTGGGAGTGTGTTGGCAGCTGAGGCACAGAGTGGCCCTCAGTGAGGTGAGGCCCCAACTGGATCACTGTGTGGCCTTGGGCACGGAGCCTGGCTGCTTCCCTTTGCTGTCTCCCAGGGCTTACCCCACAGGCCTCGCCCATGGTGGGCCTTCAGTGAGCTGCTGCTGGGAAGCAGCCATTACCCTGTGACCCAATCAGACCTGCACCTTTCCCAACAAACCCCACCCCCACTCTTCCCACTGAAGCCAGCAGAGGGAAGCTGCCATTACTCTTTAATGCAATCAGGCCTGTGCCTTTCCCAAGAAACCTCACCCCTACACTTCCCGCTGAAGCCAGCAGAGGGAAGCTGCCATTACCCTTTAATGCAATCAGGCCTGTGCCTTTCCCAAGAAACCTCACCCCTACACTTCCCACTGAAGCCAGAAGAGGGAAGCTTCCATTATCCTGTGAAGCAAGCAGACCTGCGCCTTTATGAACAAGTCCTGCCCCCACCTGTCCCACTGAAGCCAGCAGAGGGATCTAGGTGTGGCAGCTTCTGACAGCAGTGGGATCTCAGAGGCATAGAATACCATTGCCCACCATACTTTCCCAAAGAGGAGGCATACAGAGACCAGGACAACTGAGTCAAAGAGAAGCTCATCTCCTAGGAAGTCTCCTACTGTGAGAAAACAAAATAAATAAGAGGAAATATTATAAGACACTAACACCAGCTAGGAAGTAAAAAAAAGATACCTTCACATCTACCAAGGGAAAAGTCCTCATGTCCAGGAAATGAAATGCTCCAGCAGCAATGAATACCCTTTTGAACAAAGGAGCTCAGAAAGAAAGAGAAAAATATCCAGGAAAGGTTCGTGAAGATATGGAGTTATATGAGCTAAATGACAGAGAATTCAAGGTTGCAATTATGAAAATGTTCAAAGAGACCAGAGAAAACTGGCAGAGTACACAGAAGGAGCTAAATGATCTCAAAAAGGAAATGGAATCTATGAAAAAGACGCAAATAGAAATTCTAGAGATAAACAACACAATAAAAGAAATGAAAAATGAAATAGCTAGCATAGGAAGCAGAGCTGATCAGATGGAGGAAAGAATTAGTGAAATCGAAGACAAAAATCTGGAAATGTCACAGAAGGAAGAAGAGAGAGACCTAAAAGCTAAAAGAAACGAAAGATATCTACAAGAACTATCTGACTCCATTAGAAAAAATAATATAAGAATAATAGGTATTCCAGAGGGAGCAGAGGACAAGATGGGCACAGAGAATCTACTCAGACAAATAGTAGATGAGAACTTCCCAAATCTATGGCAAGAACTAGAACCTCAAATCCAAGAAGGAAACAGGACCTCTAGCTACTTGAATCCAAACAGACCCTCTCCAAGGCACATTATACTGAAGATGTCAAAGGTCAAAGACAAAGAAAGAATCCTCAAGGCAGGCAGCCAGAACAAAGAACACCATAACTTATAAAGGAAAGCCCATCAGACTCTCATCAGATTTCTCAACAGAAACTCTACAAGACAGAAGAGAATGAAACAAAGTATTCAAAAATATTAAAGGAGAAATGGCTATAATATAAAGGAGAAATATTAAATGGCTATAGAAAATCCTCTATATCAATCATCACCCTAAATGTAAATGGAGTAAACTCACTGATAAAAAGAGTAGCAAACTGGAGTAAAGAACAAAAACCAACCTTATGCTGTCTACAAGAGACACACCTCAGCAACAAGAACAAACACAGACTCAAGGAAAAAAATACTCTAAGCAAATGGCACCCAGAGAAAAGCAAGTATAGCCATACTTATATCTGGCAAAGCAGACTTCAGGATCAAAAAGATAATAAGAGACAAAAATGGACATTTCATAATAATAAAGAGGACAATACAACAAGAAGATATTACACTTATTAATATATATGCCCCCAAGCAAGAAGCACAAAAATTTACAAAGCCACTACTAACAGATCTAAAAGGGGAAACTGACAAAAACAAAATTATAGTCGGGGACTTAAACACCCCATTGACAGCGATAGACAGATCGTCTAGACAGAAAATAAACAAAGAAATATCAGCTTTAAAGGATACATTACAGCAACTGGACAGAATTGACATTTACAGGACACTTCATCCTAAAACACAGGACTATACATTCTTTTCCAGTGCACATGGAACGTTTTCAAGGATAATCCACATGCTGGAACACAAAGCTAGCCTCAGCAAATTTAAGAAGATAGAAATCATACCAAGTGTATTCTCCGATGACAAAGCTTTGAAATTGGAGATCAACTACAAAAAGAAAGCCAAAAAAACCACATATACATGGAGACTAAACAACATGTTATTAAAAAATGACTGGATCAAAGAAGAAATAAAAGAAGAGATTACAAAATACGTAGAAACAAATGACAATGAAAACACAACATACCAAAATTACTGGGATGCAGCAAAAGCAGTAATAGGAGGGAAATTTATATTACTACAGGCCTTTCTCAAGAAACAAGAAAAATTACAAGTAAACAACCTAATATCACATCTTCAAGAACTAGAAAAAGAAGAACAAAAAACACCCAAAGCAGCCAGAAGGAAGGAAATAATAAAAATTAAAGCAGAACTAAATGAAATAGAGAATAAAAAACAATAGAAAAAATTAATACAACAAAGAGCTGGTTCTTTGAAAAAAATAATAAAATTGACAAACCCCTGGCTAGACTCACCAAGGGAAAAAGAGAAACACAAATAATCCGAATTAGAAATGAAAGAGGGGAAATTACAACAGATACCACAGAAATACAAAGGATCACACAAAAATACTATGAAGGACTATATCCCACCAAATTTTGCAACCTAGAAGAAATGGACAAGTTTTTAGAAACATATAATTTTACCTAGACTGAATCAAGAAGAACCAGATAACCTAAACAAACCAATCAACAGTAAGGAAATTGAAACAATCATCCAAAGCTTTCCAAAAGCAAGGGTCCAGGACCAGATGGTCTCACTAATGAGTTTTACCAGGCATTCAAAGAGGAACTAACACCTATCCTTCTCAAACTTTTCCAAAAAATTGAAGAAGAGGCAATACTTCCCAACTCATTCTATGAGGCCAACATTATCCTAATACCAAAGCCTGGCAAGGATATCACAAAAAAAGAAAATTGTAGAACAATATCTCTGATGAACAATGATGCAAAAATCTTGAACAACATATTAGTAAATAGAATACAACAATGCATTAAAAAGATTATACATCATGATCAAGTGGGATTCATCTTAGGGGCACAAGGATAGTTCAACACATGCAAATCGATCAATGTGATACACCACATAAATAAAATTAAAGATAAAAACCATATGATCATATCAATTGATGCAGGAAAAGCATTTGACAAGATATAACATCTATTTATGATCAAAACACTTAATGAAAAAGGAAAATACCTCAACATAATAAGGGCCATATATGACGAACACTCAGTGAATGTCATACTAAATGGGGAAAATCTGAAACCTTTTCTTCTAAAATCAGGAATGAGACAGGGATGTCCCCTGCCACCACTGTTATTCAACATAGTGCTGGAAGTCCTAGCCAGAGCCATTAGGCAGGAAAAAGAAATAAAAGGTATTCAAATTGGAAACGAAGAAGTTAAACTGTCACTTTTTGCAGATGATATGATCCTTTATATAGAAAACCCCAAAGACTCTACCAGAAAACTGTTAGAAATAATAAATGAATACAGTAAAGTTGCAGGATACAAAATCAATGTACAAAAATCCACAGCTTTTTTATACACAAACAATGAAACTTCAGAAAAAGAAATTAGAAAAATGATACTGTTAGCGATCAAAACAAAAATAAATTACTTAGGAATAAACTTAACAAAGAATGTGAAGGACTTATACACGGAAAACTATAAGACACTATTAAAAGAAATTGAAGAAGATACAAAGATATGGTAGGATATTCCATGTTCATGGATTGGATGAATCAGCATAGTTAAAATGGCCATATTACCCAAAACGATATACAGATTTAATGCAATTCCCATCAAAGTCCCACAGACATTCTTTCAAGAAATAGATAAAAAAAAAAAAAAAAAAAGATTAGATTCATATGGAACCACAAAAGGCCCCGAATTGCCAAAGCAATCTTCGAGAAAATAATAAGGCTGGAGGCATCATGGTCCCTGACTTTAGTCTATACTACAAAGCATCAATAATCAAAACAGCTTGGTATTGGCAGAAAAACAGACATACAGACCAATGGAACAGAATCAAAAACCCAGAA
>PVKE010016155.1:0-32398 GCA_004027555.1 Craseonycteris thonglongyai
CCCCCCCCCCCCCCCCCCCATCAAATTAGTTTACTTTATGGTAAAACAACTTCAGGCAAGTAAACTTTTCATGGCCGGTGTGCCAGTGCTTTTCTCTATAGATAGCTTTGGTTTTTGTGGTGTTGGCTCTTTCCAGGAATCTCAGATAGATTGTGATTTGGTCATATGAAACACCAGAGTATACCAGCAGCTCCACTGGGTACTTTCTGAGAACATGAGCCCTGCTCCTGGGCTGTATGCCCTGTGTTCTGACCATGTCTCGGATATTTGTACTCTTCGATTATTTCTCACCTTCTACCTCAGTGTAGCTTTCTTCTACTGTGTTTAGATATCAATGCATTTGTTTCTTCCTCCACATGTGCTGGGGCAGATTTAATAATTCATAGGAGTAATTTGTGAGGAACAAAGATTTTTAAAAAACATAATAAAATGCTTATGGTCAGCAACTAAAGAATTTGTCATGTACAAATAAATAATGTAATGGAAAATATAGCTATTAAGCTTTATATTCTCCACTAATTTGTGTAGATGTTAGACATCCAAGTCAAAGTCCTAGAAAATAAACACACAATTTAACTATATTCCAGAGTTAATGAATATTAACAATTAATTTCTGTTTACTAAAAGCTGAAGGAACTTACTCCAGGTTTCAAGCTGTTGACAATATCCAAATGTTGACTAGAGCGTTAGTTTCTACTAAGAATAAAGCTTTTATATTGCCATGTAGATAAAGAAGTAGACTTAAAGTTAATATTTGAGAAAAAGCTAAATGTTTGTGGGTATTAAAACATGTAGATACTGGTAGTATAATGGCCTTTGATTATAAAATGCCTATTTTTGAAAAGGGTAGTTTTATAATACATTGTCTTTGTGAAGAATATTATTCATATGATTTGAAAAGGTATAGAAAGGCTTTAATAATTTATATTAATGATGATACTTTTAGATCCATGGTAGTATGTGTAGGTTTCTAAGTGACTTTCATATTACCTTTTAAAATTTAGGTTCAATGGCATTGTTTATAGACTAGAAACTGGCATAGCACTAGGAGACTATAATGATGCTTTGTTAGGCTAGAGAACTAATAAATTGTTTTTGTTCATTTAGGGTTTAGATCCTTGAATCATTGCTACATATTATATCATGTAATATCATGGCATTTTGTTTTTGATGAGTCCTTGTTTGAATTAAGCAAATATGCTGAGTATATAACTTTTTAATGTATTTTCATGATGGCTCATATTAAATTACTCATAATTAATTATCTTTCAGATTTATAACTACCTCGACAAGTATGTTGTTGGCCAGTCATTTGCTAAGAAGGTGCTTTCAGTTGCTGTGTACAATCATTATAAAAGAATATATAATAATATCCCAGCTAATCTGAGACAGCAAGCAGAGGTTGAAAAGCAGACATCATTAACACCTAGAGGTTAGTGTTTTGATATTTGGCCAAAATGAAGATTACTATCTCTAGAGATAATCTCTATTTGCAGCTCCTTGTTTTTGTCTTAAAATACTTTTAGTATAGTACAATTTTTTTCAAAGTATAGTTCATTTCCCATTAGTGAATTATGAAATCATTTTGCTAGGTTGCAAGAGCATTAAAAAAAAAAGTTAATAGCTGTGGATAGAAAATACCAGAGTACATTAACTTGTGGTTAAGCATTGTTTCTTAAAACTTTTGCTTTCAGTTACTTGTGCATGGGTTCTTAGTCACAAAGTAAAATGTTTTTCTTACCAGGGGTCTCAGTGAAAAATGTTTGAATGTCACTGGGGTAGAGATTGAGACATCATCTTTGAATTGTAAACTTCACCACAGCTAGTTCCCCATGACTTAGCATTGCAATGCTCTATACTATTCTCTGAGTTCTACTCTTCTGCCTAAGTCAGAGAGATATGGAGATAACTCTTACAGAACATATTTGGCACTCTTTCCTTTTTGGGCCCCAGGTACAAAGTGCAAGGTTAAGGGCAAAGTTGTAAGTGATTCAAAGTATAATTTTTAGTAGTGATAGATTCTAATATATTCGTATACTGTGTAGTCTCAATTTACTATGGAAAATAATGTGTATTATATTAATAGAATGACTTTATTAAACTATGAATAGAGTAAAAGGTAAATATTTTAAGTGTTGTTATTGGCCAGGGAGCCCTGATTTATTACTTACACCGATAATCTATCATTTTATGTTCTTTTGGTCATCATTTTACAATTTGAGTGAGTTCTGCTAAATACATTTCTAAGACTACAATCTTTTGATTACTTTTAGTAGCTACTAAATATATAACTGGCTCAATGAAGACACTTTCTCACTTGTTGAACTTACTGCAAAATAATTATGTGGTAGTATCAGTTACTTTATTTTTAGAAAGTATTAGTAATAGCAAATGGAAGACTTGGAACCTTAATTTTTATAAGTTCCAAATAGCACTGCCTAGTCATGGCGTAGAATGATTTTTTTATGGTTCCTTCAGTTAGCAAATCAGTAATTAAACTGTTCTAGGTTCTGGAAAATAAATAGTTATATGGTATTTATACTGTGAGGGGTTTAAACTCTTATTGAAGATTTAAATTACTACTCTTAAAGTAGGTAACAACTTTGTATTTAACAAATATGAATATTATAATAGCAATGGCATGGCCATCATTAAGTGTATTTGGGTTTTTTTAATATAGAAAGGATTAGCATATAGATTCTTTCATAATGTTTGAAAAGCTAGAAAAGATAATAAAACATTTTTTAAATAGTATATTTAGAAGATGACAAGAAGTGAGATACACCTTGTTTGTTCCCCTAAACAAATACCTAATATTTTTATCCTGTTTCTTAGAGTTAGAAATTAGAAGACGGGAAGATGAATACAGATTTACAAGTAAGTGACCTCAGGTCTTCTTCTGTAATCATTCTTCTTTTGAGATTTACCTCAGTGAAGTATGTTAGCAGTAGTAATGATGGACATGTATTTGCTTGTGTATTACGAAGAATGATGTTGTATATTATCTAAGCATGTTTATCATGCATCATATATATAACTTTGGAATAGTTTTTTGTAGCTAATTTGTGTAGTTTGTGTATATTGGGTTATTTCAGATATTTGACTTTATCTTATCTGTTGTGATATTTTTGTTGTAGAGAGATAAAAAGTGTTATAGTTTTTCTTTATAAATGTAGACTTGCATATTATCCGGAGTTATATATATTTTCTTAAAATAAATTTTAAATTTTTAAATTTTTATTGTTTGAGAAAAGTGGGGAGGCACAGAGAAGTCTCCATAATTGCACATCATTAGTTGTGACATGGCTTCATTCCACACAGGTGAATGTGGGGCCACATGGGTTGGGAACAGAATTGGGAGAGCCCCCCACATGGGAGGTGAAAAACTTTGCCACTGAGCAGGCTATCCTGACATCCCTCAAGATTAATATTTTTAAAGCTTCAGTAGAATTTATTTTTATGTGTATTTTAGTCTTGTCCTATGTGGGATTTTAAGTTCCAAAGTTAGGACATTAGAGATGTCATCAAGATGGCGGCATGAGAGAAGCTCTTGAAACCTCTCATGGAAAGACAATTTAAACAACTAAAATCCAACCAGAGAAACCCTAAGCAACACATAGCCTTGGATGAGGAACCCACTCATCACAAGAAAATACCTAAAGCTGGAGAAGCAGGAGTGAGCAAGAGAGAAAGAAAGGGAACAGTAAGGAGACACGCCACGTAGCGTGACCCGGAGACCCACCCAGTGACCAACCCAGAGGCTGACCCGAGTCCAGTAGTGGAGAGACTGACTTAGGCGGGAGCATGGGGGCGCAGGTTCAGGAGCAGAATGACTCTGGGCGGGTTGGAGGCCTGGAATGGAGAGAGGCGGAGGCAGAGGCCTAGATGGCCAGAGTGCGGGGTGGATGGAAAAAGCGGGCATGGCTGACAGTGGCGAAAGGCCCTGGTGAGAATGTAGGGGGAGCAGCCATGGTGTGGTGAGGGCAGCCAGAGTACAGGGCAGGAGGCCAGAGTGAGGCACCAGCAGCAGCGAGATCAGTGCAGGTGACTGGAGTGAAGATCCAGCTGCTGGCGCTTGGGTGGGGCAGCTGGACCTGGGGGCCTGCGGAGTGTGAGGCTGGCAACTGGAGCCAGAGGCAGGTGTTCCAGTGGCTGGAGCGCTGACACCGGTGCTGGTGGCTGAGGCACAGAATGGCCCTCAGTGAGGTAGGGCCCCAACCAGAGCACTGTGTGGCCTTAAACATGGAGCCTGGCTACTTCCCCTTGCTGTCTCCCAGGACTCGCCCCACAGGCCTCATCCATAGCCTGCTTTCGGTGAGCTACTGCCAGGAAGCCACCATTACCCTGTGACATAATCAGACCTGTGCCTTTCCCAACAAACCCCATCCCCACTCTTCCCGCTGAAGCCAGCAGACAGAAGCCACCATTACCCTGTGATGCAAACAGACCTGAGCCTTTCCTAACAAGCCCTACCCCCACCTTTCCTACTGAAGCCAGCAGAGGGATCTAGGTGTGGCAGCTTCTGACAGCAGTAGGATCTTGGAGGCATAGAATACCATTGCCCACCATACCTTCCAAAAGAGAAGGCATACAGAGACCAGGGTGACTGAGTCACAGGGAAGCCCACCTTCTAGAAAGTCTCCCACTGTGAGAAAACCAAATAAACAAGAGAAAATATTATAAAGCACTAACACCAGCTAGGAAGTAAAACAAAGATACCTTCACATCTACCAGGGTAAAAGTCCTTATGTTCAGGAAATGAAACACTCCAATAGCAATGAATATTCCTTTGAACAAAGGAGCTCAGAAAGAAAGAAAAATCTCCAGAAAATGAACTTGAAGATATGGAATTATATGAGCTAAATGACAGGGAATTCAAGGCTGCAGTTATAAAAACACTCAAAGAGATCAAAGAAAACTGGCACAGTACACAGAAAAAGCTAAGTGATCTCAGAAAGGAAATGGAATCTATGAAAAAGATGCAAGTAGAAATTCTGGAGATAAACAACACAATGAAAGAAATGAAAAATGAAATAGCTGGCATAGGAAGCAAAGCTGACCAGATGGAGGAAAGAATTAGTAAAATTGAAGACAAAAATTTGGAAATGTCACAGAAGGAAGAAGATAGAGACCTAAAAGCTAAAAGAAATGAAAGGTATCTACCAAAACTATCTGACTCCATTAGAAAAAATAATATAAGAATAATAGGTATTCTGGAGGGAGCAAAGGACGAGATGGGCACAGAGAATTTACTCAGACAAATAGTAAATGAGAACTGCCCAAATCTATGGCAAGAACTGGAACCTCAAATTCAAGAAGGAAACAGGACCCCTGGCTACTTGAATCCTAACAGACCCTCTCCAAGGCACATTATACTGAAGATATCAAAGGTCAAACGCAAAGAATCCTCAAGGCAGCTGGAAAAAAGAACACCATAACCTCTAAAGGAAGGCCCATCAGACTATCATCAGGTTTCTCAACAGAAACTCTACAAACCAGAAGGGAATGGAACAAAGTATTCAAAGTATTAAAGGAGAAAAATCACCAGCCAAGAATCCTGTACCCAGCAAAGTTATTCTTTAGATATGAAGGAGGATTAAAGACCTAAAAACTGAAGGAATTCTCCAGCACAAGGCCAGCATTTAAAGAAATGCTGAAGGGGGCAATTGGACCTGAAACAAAAAATAAAAGTAAATAGGGATAAACTGGAACAACAAAAATATAAAAGGGAGAAAGTAAAGGTTTAAGTTTCCAAAGAGAATGGAGATAAGAAACATCCTTAAGAAAAGGAGCCACTAAAGTTCATGGTAACCACTGAAAAAGAACTTAGAATTGGGACACATACAACAAAAGAAGAGAAAATAGAAAAAAGTCATAAACACCATCAAACTAAAATAATCAATGGGGAGAAAAAAGCAAAGAAGCAATTAAAAAAAAAAAAGAGCTACCAGAAAACAAAAGATAAAATGGCTACAGGAAATCCTCATATATCAACCATCACCCTAAATGTAAATGGACTGAACTCATCGATAAAAAGACACAGAGTAGCAAACAGGATTAGAGAACAAAAACCAACTTTATGCTGCCTACAAGAGACACACCTCAGCCACAAGGACAAACACAGACTCAAGATGAAAGGGTGGAAAAAAATACTCCAAGCAAATGGCACCCAGAGAAAAGCAGGTATAGCCATACTTATATCTGATAAAGCAGACTTCAGGATCAAAAAGATAAGAGACAGGGGAAGCCGGGATGGCTCAGTGGGTTGAGTGCTCACTTTGCAGCGCCGGGGACCGAGGATTGAGTCCCGGCCCCGGCCCGTGCAGAACCATGTGCTGGGCTGGGAGCTCCCCCCGTTCAGTTCTCTCTCTGTATCTCTCTCTCTCTCTCTCTCTGTCAAAAATAAATGTATGAAAAAATATATATTAAGAAAAAGATAAGAGTCAAAGATGGATATTTCATAATGATAAAAGGGACAATACAACAAGAAGATATTACACTTATTAATATATATGCCCCCAACCAAGAAGCACCAAAATTTACAAAGCAACTAACAGATCTAAAAGGAGAAGCTGACAAAAACATTATTGTAGTAGGGGACTTAAATACCTCACTGACAGCCATGGACAGATCATCCAAACAGAAAATAAATAAATACCAGCTTTAAATGATACATTATAGCAACTGGACATAATTGACATTTACAGGACACTTCATCTTAAAACACAGGACTATTCATTCTTTTCCGGTGCACATGGAACGTTTTCAAGGATAGACCACATGCTGGGACACAAAGCTAGCCTCAGCAAATTTAAGACAATCAAAATCATACCAAGTGTATTCTTTGATCACAAAGCTTTGAAATTGGAGATCAACTACAAAAAGAAAGCAGGAAAAAACACATATACATGGAGATTAAACAACATGTTATTAAAAAATGACTGGATCAAAGAAGAAATAAGAGATTAAAAAATACATAGAGGGGAAGCCGGGATGGCTCAGTGGGTTAAGCGCTCACTTTGCAGCCCCGGGGACTGAGGATCAAATCCCAGCCCCAGCCCGTGTGGACCCGTATGCTGAACTGGGGAGTACCTCCAGTTCAGTTCTCACCGAGGTGAGACCCCAGCCCAGTTCCTGCCCTGTGCAGCCATGCACCCACATGTGGAATGAAACTATGTGAGAAAACCAGTGATGTACAACTATGGAGACTGTTCGGGGCCCTCCCCCTTCTCTCTCTCTCTGTCAAAACAATAAAAATAAATCTTTAAAAAAAAACAACAACATAGAAACAAATGACAATGAAAGCACAACATACCAAAATTACTGGGATGCAGCAAAAGCAGTAATAAGAGGGAAATTTATATCACTACAGGCCTTTCTCAAGAAACAAGAAAAATCACAAGTAAACAACCTAATATCACATCTTCAAGAACTAGAAAAAGAACAAAAAAGCACCCAAAGCCAGCAGAAGAAAGGAAATAATAAAAATTAAAGTAGAACTAAATGAAATGGAGAATAGAAAAAATTAATACAACAAAGAGCTGGTTCTTTGAAAAAATTAATAAAATTGACAAGCCCCTGGCTAGGCTCACGAAGGGAAAAAGAGAAAACACACAAGTAATTTGAATTAGAAATGAAAGAGGGGAAATTATAACTGATACCACAGAAATACAAAGGATCATATAAAAATACTACAAAGGACTATATGCCACCAAATTTTGCAACCTAGAAGAAGTGGACAAGGTTTTAGAAACATAGTCTACCTAGACTGAATCAGGAACTGGATAACCTACACAAACCAATCAACAGTAAGGAAATTGAAACAATCATCCAAAACCTTTCCAAAAGCAAGATTACAGGACCAGATGGTCTCACTGAGTTTTATGAGGCATTCAAAGAGGAACTAACACCTATCCTCCTTAAACTTTTCAAAAAAATTGAATACTTCCCAATACTTCCCAACTCATTCTATGAGGCCATTACCCTAATATCAAAGCCTGGCAAGGACATCATGAAAAAAAACAAACTATAGACCAATCTCTGATGAACACGGATGCAAAAATCCTAAACAAAAACTAGCAAATGGAATACAACAATACATTAAAAAGATTATACATCACTATCAAGGGGGTTTCATCCCAGGGGCACAAGGATGGTTCAATGTATGCAAATCGATCAATGTGATACACCACATAAGCAAATAAAAGATAAAAACCATATGATTATAACGATGCAGAAAAAGCATTTGACAAGATACAACATCCATTTATGATCAAAATACTTAATAAAATGGGTATAGAAGGAAAGTACCTCAACATAATAAAGGCCATATATGACATACCCTCAGCGAATGTCATACTGAATGGGGAAAAACTGAAACCTTTTCTTCTGAAATCAAGAATGAGACAGGGATGTCCCCTGTCACCACTGCTATTCAACATAGTGCTGGAAGTTCTAGCGAGAGCCATTAGGCAGCAAAAAGAAATAAAAGGCATCCAAATGGGAAATGAAAAAGGTAAACTCACTTTTTGCAGATGACATGATCCTTTATATAGAAAACCCTAAAGACTCCACCAGAAAATTGTTAGAAATAATAAATGAATACAGTAAAGTTGCAGGACACAAAATCAATATACAAAAATCCATAACATTTTTATATACAAACAATGAAACTTCAGAAAAAGAAATGACAAAAACTATACCAATTGCAATCAAAACAAAAAGAATAAAATACTTAGGAATAAACTTAAGAAAGAACATGAAGGACTTATACATGGAAAACTGTAAGACACTATTAAAAGAAATTGAAGAAGATACAAAGAAATGGAAGGATATTCTGTGTTCATGGATTGGAAGAATCAACATAGTTAAAATGGCCATATTACCCAAAGCAATATACAGATTTAATGCAATTCCTATCAAAATCCCACAAACATTCTTTCAAGAAATAGATTAAAAAAAAAAAATTATCAGATCCATATGGAACCACAAAAGGCCCCGAATCACCAAAGCAGTCCTCTGGAAAAAAAATAATAAGGTTGACGGTATCACACTCCCTGACTAGTCTATACTACAAAAGCATCAATAGTGAAAACAGCTTGGTATTGCCAGAGAAACAGACATACAAACCAATGGAACAGAATCGAAAACCCAGAAATAAACCCACAAATGTATGGACAGATAATCTTTGACAAAGGAGCAAAAAATACACAATGGGGAAAAGCAAGCCTCTTCAGTAAATGGTGCTGGAAAAATTGGAAAACCACATGCAAAAGAATGAATCTGGACTGTGAACTGTCACCTTGTACCAAAATTAACTCAAAGTGGATTAAGGACCTCCACATAAGATCTGAATCAATAAAGTGCTTAGAAGAAAGCAATGACACTGAACTTATAGACCTTGGGCTCAGAGAGCACTTTATGAACTTGACCCCGAAGGCAAGGGAAGTAAAAACAAAAATAAATGACTGGGACTATATCAAACTAAAAAGCTTCTACACAGCAAAGGACACCGTCAACAAAGTAGAAAGGAAACCAACTGAATGGGAGAAAATATTTGCAAATAATACCTCTGATAAGGGGCTAATATCTAAAATATATAAAGAACTTATACAATTAAAAAAATAAATAAATAAAATAAAAACAACGATCCAATTAAAAAAATGGGCAGAAGACCTAAATAGACACTTCTCCCCTGAAGACATACAGCCAACAGATACATGAAAAAATACTCAACATCACTAGCAACTAGGGAAATGTGAAACCACAATGAGATACCACCTCACACCTGTTAGAATGGCTATAGTCAACAAGACAAGGAATAACAAGTGCTGGAGAGGCAGTAGAGAAAAAGGAACCCTCATACGCTGCTGGTGGGAATGTAAATTGGTACAACCACTATGGAAGGCAGTATGGAAGTTCCTCAAAAAACTAAGAATGGAATTGCCATGTGACCCAGCAGTCTCTCTCCTGGGAATCTACCCAGAAAACCTGAAAACCTTTATCCTCAAAGATATATGTACCCCAGTGTTCATCGCAGCACTGTTCACAGTGGCCAAGTTGTGGAATCAACCAAAGTGTCCTGATAGATGACTGGATAAAGAAGTTGTGGTACATTTATACAATGGAATACTACTCAGCAATTAGAAAAGATGAAATACAGCAATTTGTGACAACATGGAAGGACCTTGAAAACATCTTAAGTGAAATAAGTCAGGCTGAAAGAATCAAGAAACATATGACCTCACTTATAGATGGAATATAAAACTGAAAGTAACAAAGAAACAAAAACTTATGGAGGGGAAGCCGGGATGGCTTAGTGGGTTAAGCACTCACTTTGCAGCCCTGGGGACTGAGGATCGAATCCCGGCCCCCACCCAAGTGGACCCATATGCTGAACTGGGGAGTGCCCTCAGTTCGGTTCTCACCAGGGTGAGACCTCGGCCCAGTTCCCGCCCTCTGCAGCCCTGCACCCACCTGTGGAATGAAACTATGTGGAAAAAATTGATGATGTGCAACTATGGAGACTGTTCTGGGCCCTCCCCCTTCTCTCTATCTCTGTCTCTATCTCTCTCTCTCTCTCAAAAACAAAAATAAATCTTTAAAAAAAAACCAACTCATGGACACAGTTAATAGTTTAGTGGTTACCTGAGGGTAAGGGGGGAGGTGGGTGGGAGAGCTGGGGGGGAATAGGGAGGGGGAATCAAATATATGGTGATGGAAAGAGAGCTGATTCTGGGTGGTGAGCACATATTGTGATGTATGGACAATGTAATGTAGAATTGTACACCTGGAAACAATGTAATTGTTATCAATCAATGTCACCCCAATAAATTTAGCAATTAAAAAAAAAAAAAAAAAAAGAATTCTATTGACAAAAAAAATAAAGTTAGGACATTAAGTCAAAATCATATATAACAAAATATTCTTAAAAGTTCCTTTGGAAATCTCATATTAGAGACCAACATACTACTTTTAATAAGACTGATGGGGGGTTGCTAGGAAGGCTCAGCAGGTTGAGTGCTCCCCTTGCAAGTCTGGGGTCCGAGGATTGAGTTCCAGCCTAGCCCATGCAGACCCATATTCTGAACTGAGGTGTGCTTCCCATGTGGGAGGCCCCTGGTTTGGCCCCCAGCTCACAGGGTGTGCCCCCCATATGGGAGGACCTTGGCCTGTTTCCTACCCTGTGGGGACCCCGCCCACCTGTGTGGAACAAAACCATGTGGAAAAACTGATGATGTATAACTATGGAGACTGTTCTGGGCCCTGCCCCTTCTCTCTGTCTCTCTGTCTCTGTCAAAAACAATAACAAAATCTAAAAAAAATAAAGTGAAATCAAATGAAGCTTTGGTGATTCTTTTGGCATTTTTTCAGAACTACTTCAGATTGCTGGAATTAGTCCACATGGTAATGCTTTAGGAGCATCAATGCAGCAACAGGTAAATCAACAAATGCCTCAGGAAAAACGAGGAGGTGAAGTATTGGATTCTACCCATGATGACATAAAACTGGAAAAGAGTAATATTTTGCTGCTTGGACCAACTGGGTCAGGTAAATAACTTCCTGAAAAAATTTACTACTCATCTTTAAAAATGGAAAGAAAAAACAAAAAACTTTTGACTCTGGGTGGTGAGCTCACATTGCAGTACATAGATGATGTACTGTAAAATTGTATACCTGAAATATGTAGTTTTGCTAACCAATGTCACCTCAATAAATTTAACTTAAAAAAATAAAAAATAAAAATAGAATATAAATGATTCTGTAACCCCTGTCTAGTGATTGGGAGATTTTTGTCTCTTAAGAAGATAATGTAAGGTCAGTCTTATAGATAGATACATTTTTAGTATTTCTGCATAGTCTTCAAGCTGAATTTGAAGCATTAGTATTGCCCTTTAGGTCAATTTCCAACATCTTAACAGGGATAATAATAATAACATACCATTAGATCTGAATAATAGTAGAGAAAAAGTATAACAATAATTTTTTATTACACTATTCAAATTTATTTTGCATTTTTGTAGAGAAATTCTACATCAACATATTTTTAGTAAACTTCTAGTTACTGTTTCTATTTGTAGGTAAAACTCTGCTGGCACAAACTCTAGCTAAATGCCTTGATGTCCCTTTTGCTATCTGTGACTGTACGACTTTGACTCAAGCTGGATATGTAGGTGAAGATATTGAATCTGTGATTGCCAAACTGCTCCAAGATGCCAATTACAGTGTAGAAAAAGCACAACAAGGTATGTTTTCAGTATAGCTTGTTCATCCCTAGATGTATTCTATTGGGGAAGCAGTCTTAATTTTAAGAGCTAAAATAATTCTTATTTTGAATCAATGAGTAAAATTTTATAATTATGTAAAAGTAGGCATGTTAAACATTTTCTAGCATAGTGACTGAGGGCCACAAAATTTGCTTTGCCTTATTGTCATTAGATGACTACTAGGGTGAAAACAGGCCAAGTTACTATTCCATTAGATCCTTAATACTATCATTGTTTTTCCTATTCTGATTCCCTCCAGACTCCTAATGGTGGGGTCGGGTGGAGTGTAGTGGGGAAGGGGGCAAGGACAAGGGCAAGATGAATCTAGAAACAGATTAGCTTATTGACTTAAAGATGTCATATATACTGTATTTCTCCTTTCTCCATCTATCATCTGTCCTGGTTTACATAAAGTGCTTGACAGCTTCCTATTCAAACTCCTTTAAGACAAGAATATAGGTGGGAAAGAGTAAGCCACTGTTTTGCTAGTACCAGCATTGCATGTACCTCCTGCTTCCATGCTATACCTCTATCTCAGCTCCTAGAATAGAGATACTGAAAACATTACTGAGCAGATAACTATTTTAAGAGAGAATTGGTTATCATACCCAAGTGATAGTCTATAAAATAAATTATAAAACATTCGCACAAAATGATGAATGGGAGTGAATGGGAAAGAGACAGTGTATTTTTATAACATCAATCCATTGAATATGTTAAGTGTGAAAGATTGAATAACCTTGCTCTCTGCCTGCCTAGTCTTTTAAAGCTGAGTTTATCTTGTGTATATCATTTTTCATATTGTAAATAGAATCCTCCTTAAATTATAGGAATTGTCTTTCTGGATGAAGTAGATAAGATTGGCAGTGTGCCAGGCATTCATCAGTTACGGGATGTAGGTGGAGAAGGCGTTCAGCAAGTAAGCAGTTGAATATTTTGTTCAAGCCCACTAAGGAAGGGAATACATCAACTTCCCAATATTGTACGTTTGGTTTCATATTCAATTAGATTCTGTTTTATTTATTTCTCCTACCCCCAAACTCCACATACCATTTTAAAATAGTTAGATCCTAAGAGAAAGCTATTGGTGATTTTAAATATCAAATTACCTTTCTTAGGAAATTAAAAATATTTTAAAGAACAGGAAAAAAAAGTAAAACTTAATTTTTGTTAGTTTTATTTCTCAAAGATCCAGTTAAACATTCCTAGAGGACTCTTGAAGAAAGTTATAGTTCTAACTAGATATAAATGAACTATGTACATATATTTTCTTTTCAATTAGAAGATAAAATAGTGTTTCATTTCTTGTAGAGTCATAATCAATGTTATAATGATATATTGATCAACTTGACCTTTTACTGGTAACTAACATAAACTATAGGGTAAGGAAAATTGCTTTCTTTTTTTTCTTTTTTAAGATTTATTTTATTGTTTTTGACAGAAACAGAGAGAGACAGAGACAGAGAGAATGGGGAGGGCCCAGATCAGTCTCCATAGTTGTACATCATCAGTTTTTATCATGGTTTCATTCCACACAGGCGGGCAGGGGCCGCGCAGGGCGGGAACTGGGCTGGGGGCCTCCCACATGGGAGGCATACTCCCTCCGGCCAGGGGCCGAACCAGGGGTCGAGAACTGAACTGGGGGCCTCCCACATGGGAAGCACATCTCAGTTCAGCACGTGGGTCCACACGGGCCGGGGCCAGGATTCAATCCTCGGTCCCCGGGGCTGCAAAGCAAGTGCTTAACCTGCTGATCCATCTCAGCTTCTGCTTTTTCTTTTTTTGACCAAGACAGAGAGAGATACACTCACACTTCTAAAATGTGCTGAATAATTTTTTTATAAAGGCATCTCAAAATGTAGGCAGTCTCAAAGTTTAGTACTAGGCATAGAATGGAATTTTAATTTATAGAAAAGACAAATCTTCATCTATTTTAGATTTTGAATGTTTCTATAATGGTTGGGTGCCATCTTATAGAGTCAGAGTCATTCTATGTTTATGTCAGAATTTTATGTCTTTAACATCAAAAACAACTATCAGACTGACTGTTTCCCGAACGCATCAGGAGTACTGTAAATATTCCAAATTTTATGAATTATTAATGTGATAGTACATTAGATTTCCATGTTGTAGAAATGTGGAAGTTTTCTTTAATATGCTCATTGATCATAGCCACATACTATTTTCCCTATTAAACCCCATTATCTAAAGTATAATAAATAATACACTTATATGATGATGCTATAAATCATTCATTCTTTATTTAGGGCTTATTAAAACTACTAGAAGGCACAATAGTCAATGTTCCTGAAAAGAATTCCCGCAAGCTACGTGGAGAAACGGTACAAGTTGATACAACAAACATCCTGTTTGTTGCATCTGGTGCTTTCAATGGTTTAGACAGAATCATCAGCAGGAGGAAAAATGAAAAGGTAAGTTTTAAAGTATAACTTCATGATTTTAATTTTATATTTCATCTAAGGAGTTGTTTTATTATTTGAGGTAGCTCCTATATTAGTAAAATTTCTATTCATTCCTCTTGCCCAATTCACTGGAGCTCAATAAGGAGCTTGTCTCCATTGCCTCTGCCCATAGAGTCTATCATAGAGCACTGCTGACATTCACAGATGGAGAGAAGCAATTTGGGGGGTGGAGGAAGGGTTGTGAGTCCCACATAGTGTTATAGATGTTTCTTAAACATTCTTATAAGCCTAGGTATTTTGTTTGTTTGTTAAATCTACTCGGGAATCATAGATTTTTTAACTGGAACTTATTTCTTCATATACTCAAGATACCTGCTCAGTACCTATTTATTGACTGATTACAATCAAGTGTAATGTCAACATAGAAGTCCAAAACATAACTGTATTTTCCATGTTTTTGTGTTTTGCATAATAACTAGCCACTAATAATCCCTTTTATATAATCTAATATTCTACTTAGATGAATATATCATAGATCAACTCGTTGCTCTATTGCTTTCTTTAAATTGCCTTGGCCTTGCATGCACTAGTTTCAGTAGCAGTTTAGTAATAATAAAAATATAATGCTGCTAGTGGGATGGTTGCCTGTGGTAATTCCTTTACGTAGACTGCATGAGAAAATTTGTACAAATAGTGAGCCACTGATATTCCTCAGTATCAGGCCTACTGCAGCATGGATAGGTTAGGTTTTTAATTTTAATATTAGTTAATTTATTTTATTTTTGCATTTGAAGTTTTGTATAAATTAGCCTAACAGATTAGAAATAAGACATTATTTATCTGTACATGTGTAAGAAAGAGAGAGAGAGAACTTTATTTGTAAAATTCTGTAACCAAAGGCAGGGACCATGTTCTGATATTTATTATTATTCTAAAAAGAATTTGAAGCTAGAAACATAGAAAAAAATAATTAAAAGTAATGTCAGGAAAGAGATCAGAAACATGTAGAAGGAAATTTAGGTCATATGAGGCCTATTGGAGAGACAAAGATTAAAAAAAAGGTTGTCACATAAAGGAGAAAGGCATAAGAGAGCCTGTAACAGTGATTTTATAGAGGATTAAACATGTTATGTGGCTACTGTTTTTGTCAACCTACTTTGAAAGCCAGGTGTACAATATTAAATAATATACCTATATTCCGACCATATTAAACTGCTTGTAGCCCTAAGTTTTATTTTTCTTGCTCATGCTCTCTACTGCAGTCTAGTTGGCAAGTACAGGACATGCTCACCTTTTAAGACAGCCTTTTAAATGATTAGGCAATTCCTCTGAAGGTGTTCTTGATCACTCCCCTATATGTGCTTCTTGTTTTCCTTCCCATTGCCGCTGTTCCCTGTACAGTTATCTTTCATTGCACATAGGACACTTTAACACTTCACGTGTTCTCACTCTGAGCTCTTTTCAGGAATGGGCTGTCTTCAGGTTTCTATCCCCAGTGTTTATAATAATGCTTAATAAATATTTATATTTTTATAATAAACATGCATAAATGTTTATTACTATATACCCTTATATATAATGTATGCTTAATAAATGTTTAAATTATTGAGTGAAAGATAATATGCTTTCTGATACATCACCATTCCCTAACCATTTTGCCACCAGGTACTAGTTTTGTGGAAGACAATTTTTCCACAGATCACAGTGGTAGTGGTTGGTTGGGGTGGAGGAAGGGATGGTTTTGGGATAATTCAAGCACATTACATTTATTGTGCACTTTTTTTTTTTATTATTACATTATAAAATCTAATAATGATAAAACTCAGCATAATGCAGAATCATTGGGAGCCCTGAGCTTAGGTTTGACATGAGTCTGCAAACGATTTATTATAGTCTCTGTGCAGTCAGACCTCTCTTAAAGTGTTAATCTGTATTTGCAGCTGCTCCCCAGTGCAAGGCTAGCATCACTGTCTCCGCTCCACCTCAGATCCTCAGACATTAGATTCTCATAAGGACCACACAATCTAGATCCCTTGCATGTGCAGTTCACAATTGGGTTTGTGCAGATAGGAGAATCTAATCAGTTGCTGCTGATCCGACAGGAGGGAGGTGAAGCTCAGGTGTTAATGGGAGCAATGGGGACAGGCTGTAAATACAGATGAAGCTTCCCTTGCCCACCACTCATTTCCTGCTGTGCAGCCCAGTTTCTAGTGGTCCGTGGCACAGGAGTTGGAATCCCTGTGATATACTAACTATCCATGTACACAACTTAGAGAATCAGTGGAATTGATTTTTAACTTAGGCTATTTTCTCATATATCATGTGCTTCTCTTATTCTTTTGACAAAAGCTATATGAGATATCGGATAATTGCCTAGATGCAAGTTTGTCCAACCTGCAGCCTGCGTGACTCATGTGGCCCAGGACAGCTTTGAATGTGAACCAACACAAACTCATAAACTTTCTTAATACATTCTGTTTTTTTGCAAATTTTTTTTTTTTCCTTTAAAAACATTTTTTTTTTTTTTTTAGCTCAGCAGCTATCATTAATGTTAATGTATTTTATATGTGGCCCATTACAGTTCTTCTGGTGTAGCCCAGGGAAGCCAAAAGGTTGGACACCCCTGACCTAGAGCATGGTTATTTTTGACTGAAGCAAGATCCATATACCTTAGATACCAACCTTTTGCAGCAAAGTTAGCATTCTTGTTTGATGTTATTCTTATATATTCTTTATAAAATCTCATTTTTATAGGTTGAAGTATGCAACTGCAAATTATTATTTCAATAGAATGCTTAGCAGTGACTAAGAGACTTGTGGATAATTTCCTTATAAGGCTGCTTTTTCCATAGGCACTACTTCTGTTTACAGTATTACAAAATTAACTTTGGTTATACAATAAATACTATCTCCATTTTCATAGTTCTTGAAATTTTAGAAACCACACTAGTCTAGAGGTCTCATAAAAACCCTGCAACATCATTATCTGAGTTCTAAGGGACTTCCTTTCATAGTTCTTACTTATCTACTTTTATTAGGATTCATTCTTTGAGAATTAGTTGTTATATAGTGGTTAGGTTCTCAGTTCTGAAGGCAGATAGACCTCAGTTTGAATTCTGGCTTTATTCCTTAGAGCAAGCTTTTGCAACCTGTGGGCTGCATGTGGCTCAGGATAGCTTTGAATGTGGCCCAACACAAATTTGTAAACTTCCTTAAAACATGAGTTTTTTACAATTTAGTTTTCGCTCATTGGCTATCATTAGTGTTAGTGTATTTTATGTGTGGCCCAAGACAATTTTTCTTCTTCCAACGTGCCCCAGGGAAGCCAAAAGGTTGGACACCCCTGACTTACAGCAAGGAGAGCTTGGTCAAGGTACTTACCCTCTCTAGGCCCATGTTCTTCATTTATAAAATGTGAATAATAATAGAACTTTCTTCTGTTGCAAAGATCACAGGAGATAGGTGTGTAAACTACTTGGTACAGTGCAACTTCATTTTGCTATTTATAACATCTACTTTTTCTTTGGCAGTATCTTGGATTTGGAACACCATCTAATCTGGGGAAAGGCCGAAGGGCTGCAGCTGCTGCAGACCTTGCTAATCGAAGTGGCGAATCAAATACTCACCAAGACATTGAAGAAAAAGATCGATTATTACGTCATGTAGAAGCCAGAGATCTCATTGAATTTGGCATGATTCCTGAGTTTGTGGGACGGTTGCCTGTGGTAGTTCCTTTGCATAGCCTAGATGAGAAAACTCTTGTACAAATACTAACTGAGCCACGTAATGCTGTGATTCCTCAGTACCAGGCCTTATTCAGCATGGATAAGGTTAGATTTTTATTTTTCATACTTAGTTTATTTATGGGGTTTTGCTGTTGAAACTGTATAAATTAGCGTAAGAAATAAAAAAGTAATCCTGTTCATCAAAATACCAACCTATTTTTTATTAAATATGGGTCTAGGAAACCGGGAAGTTACATTTTGTTACATTAGACATTTAGGAGTTGGCTTTATTTTTTTCTTAACTAAAATCATCATTGTAGCTTAAAGTCCAAGGATATATAGCGAGAGAAATTATTCTAGCAGCCTACTCTTAGTCCCTCAAACCAGACATACAGGATTGTCCCTTCAGCCTGATATTCTAAATGCTTTTGTTGTGACATGCTGTGTATATTTTTATATACTTTTTTCTATAAAGTTTTATTAGCTCTCACATGTACTTTTGTGCAGCCAGACACCTAGAGGTCACTCAAGCTCACATAGCTTAGATATCAAATGTTTTGGGTTTTATTAATTTAGTGTCTTTAAATTAATCAGTCTCCTCCCCACTGCCACTGCTACTACCTCAAATCAAACTTCTTTATCATTCTTCACCTTGAACCATGCATTTTTGGTTTCTAGTTGGTGTTCCTATCTCAAATCTCTGACCATCACCACCAAAATATCATTATTTTCCACTTTACTTTCAGAGTGGATTGTTTTTAAATTATTGAGCTTAGTACCCAGCATACAGATATTAAGTTAATAAACATTTATTGAATGAATAAACACAAAGCTGTTATTTACCCTTCTCCTTCACATCCTTCAGTGGTTCCCTGGCTTTATTAGATGCCCCCACTTTGGTGCTCCCTTAGCACTATGTGCATACACTATACTGTAAATGCTAGTTTGCTCATTTGTCACCACCCAAAAGACTATGTTCCTTGAAGGCACAGTGGGTATCTAACCTATCATTCAGTGTCTAATAAATAAAGACATAGGGGTTGAATAAATGTTAAAGTCCTAGAAAGTCCATGTTAATATAGAAAAAAAAAAATCTTCAAAGACTAAGGACAAACTTGTAATTCATCATACTGACATCTTTTTACATATTATAGAAACTAGTGATTCTTAAAGGCGAGGTTCTGAAAAACCATGAGATAAATACCTCAATTAAATTTTAAAATTTTCTAGAGGTAGAAATTAATAACCAAAAGTTGTTTAATACCAAGGTCTGTGAATTCTGTTCCAAATTTGTTTGATGTTTTTTGGTACATTAAATTCTTAATAATTTTGAAATTTGAGGTAATTGAGCTACTTATCTAAAGTTTTGCCTTTGTTCTATAGAATAAGAGGGTTAGTAACACTTTTTAAATGTATGTTTTCTAGTAAGAAATAGGTAGTCTAAAAATGCTTTAGTTTGAAAGAGGATAGGGTCAGTCAGGACTTAAAGATGCTGGCGCTGTGTTTCTAAGTATTAGTAAATCAGTGTACTTCTGGAACTCTTTTCTCTGTGAAGTCAGGGCATTGGCCCCTTTGTTCTAAAAAGACCAGTAATGGTGGTGAGTATAATAGTTAATAGATCAAATGCTGTGTGGTTATGTTAGGAAAATATCAAGTATTATCTAAGTTCTCATTTCTTTGGAATATATTTGTAGTGTGAGCTGAATGTTACTGAGGATGCTTTGAAAGCTATAGCAAGATTGGCACTGGAACGAAAAACAGGTGCACGAGGCCTTCGGTCCATTATGGTAAGTTGGTGTTATACAAAAACTAGATTATTTATTGATTTGAGATTTTTTGTTTTTTTAAGATTTAATTTTATTTTTGACAGAGAGAGAAAGAGATCCCAGAGACAGAGACAGAGAGAAGGGGAGGGCCCAAAACAGTCTCCATAGTTGCACATCATCAGCCCTTCCACATAGTTCCATTCCACAGGTGGGCGTGGGGCTGCACAGGGCAGGAACCATGCTGGGGTCTCGCCCTGTTGAGAACCGAACTGGGGGTACTCCTCAGCCCAGCACATGGGCCCACACGGGCAGGGGCAAGGATTCGACCCTCGGTCCCTGGGGCTACAAAGCGAATGCCCAACCCACTGAGCCATTCCGGCTTCCCCTTGATTTGAGTTTTAAGAATATTAAGCCTTCATGTTTTTCCTTTGGAAATATATATATATCCAGAGAATTAAAGATTTATTTTATTGATTTTTGATAGAGAGAAACAGAGACAGAGAGAAGGGGGAGGGCCCAGAGCAGTCTCCACAGTTGACCGCATCAATCTTCCATATAGTTTCACTCCACAGGTGGGCACAGGGCTGCGCAGGGCAGGAACTGGGCCGGGAGCCTCCCGCATAGGTCCCAGCAAGAACTGAACTGGGGGGCACTCCCCAGTTCAGCACGTGGGTCCACATGGGCCAGGGCTGGGATTCGATTCTCGGTTCCCAAGGCTTCAAAGAGAGCACTTAACCCGCTGAGCCATCCCAGCTTTCCCTATCCAGAGAATTAATTAGCCAAGTTGTTTTTCTGATTATTTTTTTGTCACAGGAGACTATATTTTTCTTCTAAAAAGAAACTTTCAGATGTTTACAACAAAGGACACATAATGTGATTAGTAAAATAGAGAAAATCAGGGTTGAAGGAGGGAGAATTTCAGAAAATTCTACACAGGCCTTTTGACTAAGCCCTAGAGTACCTTCTCCAACCCACTGAATTCCTGTTTGTTTGTTTGTTTGTTTGAAATTAAGTTGCAGGCCTGACATTGTACCCCAAAATTCTTCAGTATGGTATGAACTCACTATCTTTTATTTTGCAACAAATCCTAGACACTCAGCCTATTTTCAACCACTCACTCTCTTTAGGGTTCTCTCCCCTACCGGCAAGGTCTGGCTAGTCAGTAGGTTACTATTTCCCTATATGCTCCCAAAGCAAGCACATGTTCCTATTCTTGTTTAAGGATTTCACTCCTAAATATTACTTCTCTCATCTCAATAGGACTTTTTGATTGGAACTACATTTCTATTACAGTCTGAGATTATGCTGTCTAAGGAGGTGTTACTGATTAAAGAAAGATTTATATAAACATGCAAACTAGAATAGTAGATGAGAGTGTTGACATTTTTTAAGGAAATCTGAGGTATTCAACCAGTATTTTCCTTAAGATGGCATATAATTAAGCCCCTACTTGTAGGCTAAACTAGTTTTCTTTAGTAAACAATTTTAGATTTATTGTAGCACTTGAGACAAATGCTTATTTGAACTCATAGTTCAAAATTGAAGAGCTTGGTAGAGATGATACAGGATTACATCATTTTGAAAGTAAGGATTACCAGTTGACCTCCTTGGTCATAGACTATGCCAGAATGCTGCTGTGAAACATCTGAATCCAACAGTATAGTCTCTTGGTATGTGCATATTGACCTAAGTGGGTAACTACAGACAAATAGCCTTCCTTATAATGACTTCTCTCTGTATTTAGTGAGAAGCTATTTTAATATAAAGAATATGAAAACTTTTACAATGACTTTTTCAACATTCATTTCCTGGTGAATAATAGGGACTCAGTAATATTTGTTGAATTAATGACTTCAAAATGTGGCTTGTATAATACAAGTATTTTGTAAGTAACGTCAATTTTTTATGTCATTTATTACTTTTTCTTTAGGAAAAACTGTTACTAGAACCAATGTTCGAAGTCCCTAATTCTGATATTGTATGTGTGGAGGTTGACAAAGAAGTAGTAGAAGGAAAAAAGGAACCAGGATACATCCGGTAATGTGTATTGTCAAGCTAGAACAGATCTAAAACTTGAGATCACCTCTTTAAGGGAAGCAATAATCTCATACATCTGTCAAAAAATATTCTAATTTTGGTTTATAAAATAGTATTTTGAGCCTTTTTGGATACTGATTTTCAAAATTAGCCTCTACTTTTTTCTCCTAAAGAAGAAGTATCAAAAGGGATATAAAAGTAATACAAATGAAGAGATTTAAATGAACTTTGCTGCTAATTCCATAATTTTTGAATGACTCATTTCATGTTTTTCACAAGACCAAAACTTTGTGGACATCATTTTTCTCTCATTTATATCATATCATTTGACAAATTTGACACATATTTCACTGCTTCATTTGTGTTTATTCCCAGGATCAGCAAACTTTCTTGTAATGGGCTAGATAAATATTTTAGGCAATACAGTCTGTACTGCAGCTACTTACACTGCCCTCATAACATGATAGCAGCTATAGCCAATCTACATGAATGAGCAGTCTCTGTTTCAGTAAATCTTTGTTTACAAAAACAGATAATGAGCTTTATTTGAACTATAGGCTGTAGTTTACTGATCTGATCTATGAGTATTCAATAAAATATTATACAATGCTTGACATTAATGCTACACAAAAATTAGGTTTCTATTTTAACTGTCACAAAATATATTTTGTTTGCTTATGTGTTAAGATAATTTAAGAGGCAATTGATTGGTTTTCAACAATCTTAGTTATTCATAGAGACATAATCTTGTTTTTATTGCCTAATGACATTAATATATAAAGGAATTGTGGTCTGATTATAATTTTGATGAATTTGAGCCAAGTCATTTTTGGTCAGAAGCTGTTATCTTCTTTACCATAGATATATGCTAAATAACAAGCATTTGAGTTGAAATAATGACCTAATTTCTGCTGAAGAAATTGATTTTTTTTTTTTTTATTGTTTTTTGACAGACAGACAGACAGAGAGAAGGGGGAAGGCCCAGAGCAATCTCCATAGTTGACAGCATTAGTTTTCCATGTAGTTTCAATCCACAGGTGGGCGAGGGGCTGCACAGGGCAGGAACTGGGCTGGGCGCCTCCCGCATAGGCCCCAGCTAGAACTGAACGGGGGCACACCCCAGTTCAGTATATGGGTCCGCATGGGCCAGGGCCAGGATTTGATCCTCAGTCTCCGGCGCTGCAAAGCGAGCGCTTAACCTGCTGAGCCATCCCAGCTTCCCCAGAAATTGATTTTTTTAAGCTTTCACAATTGGGGCTTTGTTGTCAGTTTATTTCAGCAATACATTTGTTAGGGAAAATGGGAAATTACTTGCAACACTTTATTGTATGTTCTAAATGTTTCCCATATTTCACCACTAAGTAATTTTTTTTAAGATGTATTTTGTTTTGACAGAGGAAAAAGGGGGAGGGCCCAGAGCAGTCTTCATAGTTGTATATCATTAGTTGTCTACAGTTTCATTCCACCCAGGTGGGTGTGGGGCCACACAGGGTGGGAACCAGGCTGGGACCTTCTGCCTGGGAGGCACATCCCTGTGAGCCAGGGGCTTCCACATGGGAAACTCTTCCCGAGTTCAGCATATTGGTTTGGATGGGCCAGGGTCATGATTCAATTGTTGGACCCCAGGGCTGCAAAGCAAGTGCCCAACCCATTGAGCCATCCCTGCATCCCCACCACTGAATAATCTTAATAGTAAAAGTGCTCTTAATATTTTCTTTTTGTATGGCTTTTCTAGCGAGTTAGATTAATTTATTGAGTCTAGAAATCGTGTTTATCTCTAATTTTTATTTTTTTTATAAAACTGATGGCTTTTCCTTATAGGGCTCCAACTAAAGAGTCCACTGAAGAGGAGTATGACTCTGGAGTTGAAGAAGAAGGATGGCCTCGCCAAGCAGATGCTGCAAACAGCTAAACTGTCAGACTTCTATCCTGTATATAAAGCTTTTCCTTCTTGTGTTTAGGATCGTAACTGTCTCTGCAGTCTGACATTAAAAGCATTGGATCTATCTTGGATATCATACATGGTCAGAAGCCTTTAGGATAAAAATCAGATCATGTATATTAGGTAATATCACATTGATTTATACAGAAGACATTATGTGATGTTAATGACACAATGTTCAGAGATAAAATGTATATTGTTTTGGTTCAGTTTTTTAAGGATATGCTTAAACAGAATACTTAGTTCTTTTAAGCACTGCAGGTGTTGCAATAACTGGGTTTTACAATAATGTTAACTCTACAAATGGGAAAATACTTTAAAATTGAATATTGGGATACCATCTTTTAGTTTAACCTTTTTTTACCCATATTTGTTTCCTGAAAATATTAGACTTCTATTCATTTAAAAACTGGAACAGATAGTTTCCAAGTAGTTAAAAATTTCATGGAAAAAGTTCCCCAGAGAACCATATTTTAATGATTTGTTTAGCTGTATTCTTAGTCTTACCTGTTAATGCATGACACTAACTTCCCAATTGGTACTATAAAAACGACATTCTCTTGCTGACTTGTCTAATTTATTTGCCATCTTTAATGCATTTTAGTACCATGAGTGAGCAGATGGAATTGAAGTCTGCCTTAAATCTTCAGAAAAAGGCTATATCTAATTCTAAAAGTAGCATGCAGCATCAGTCATAGTAACAGCCATGTGCTGAACAATATTGGGCACTTACCTAAAGTATGCAGCTAGTTTGTTTTTTGTTTTGTTTTGTTTCATACTGGATTTTGTCTTAATTCTTTGGCTTCGTAGAACCTTAAAAACCTGTGCTTTGCTATCAGCAGAAGTTAATGTGTTCACACTAAAATATCAATTATTAATCTTCATTATATAACAAAACTAAACAGTGAAGGGAATTTAGGGGGCTTAAAAATGAAATATTTTTGTCTTCATAAATATTAAAATATTTGGGTACCTTTTAATCTTTTGCTTCTATAATGTTGATACAATTTGCTAAACTGTTCATTCAGTTCAAACTTAACTTGAAATTGTTTAAATCAGAGTACATAGAAATATTTGTTTTTATTTTTTGGTTTATAGACTCTTGAGTTTTCCTTTTACCCCTTTTTTCTTAGGAAGAGAACCTTAAGCTGTTAGCAATTTCTAAATCCTGTTGATGAAGAGTTAGGTTTTTTTGTAATGTAATAAGAGATGTAAAGGATCGATTTATGGCTGGAGTAGGACCAGAAATGCACTTTTGCAGAGTGGTTAAGCCTGGTTGCTATAGTGTGGAACAGAAACAGGTATCCTTCTTAGTCCCCCTACCACTGGTTAAACTGTTTCTCAGGAAATCTTTCATATTATAACTGTTCATTATCTTTTTCTTATGGCATCATCATTTTCCCTTTTGTAGAGTGAAAATTTGAGTAGGTTCTAAATATAGTAAAGGTAATCCTTCATAAATGGACTGGGAAACATTTTAGTCACAACTTACATTTGGTTTTGGAAGTTATTAAAGCATAATCGATGTTTTTAAATCAAACACAACTGAGTATAACTACAATTTGTATCTTGAAACCTATGTTTTGGCATTTGAATAAAACAAAAGGACTCAATGAAAGCCAGTGTGGTGGTGTGTCCATAATGCAGCCCTATTTATAAAAGGACACAGATATGAGCTGCTTTATTCTAGTGACCGGTTAAACCTTGACACTTTCATATCCCTCTAAGCTCCAGGTTGTAGATTCCACAGACTAAAGTCTGTTATTAAAGTTTATGTTAAATATTTATTGAAAAATGTTACTGAAATATCCTGCACAGGCCCCACATGAGGGACACAGACCAAACTTTTTAAAAAGCTTACTAGTCTAGTAGGGAAAGCAAACACAAGCATCAGTTCATTAAAATAATGGAAGTGAGGTACATACCAGGTGTGGTGGCACAAAAGGTGGGTGGCCCAGATAGATCTGGAAGACCAAGTAGGAATTTTTCAGAAAACAATAATGACAATTAGATCAAAATCTCGGGAATGCAAAACAACTAGGGAGCTTTAGGAGTTGAGAAGTAGGTAACAGGTATGACTTCACATTACTCCTCTGAGATGACCATTTAATATATTTTCTCTCCTCTCCATTCAACTGAAGCCTTTGCCTCATATTTCATTGAGAAACCATCAGAAGATGAAAGTCATCTTCCCATTATCAAATCGATAAATCTATCTGCTTCAGCACCCAACCTTTTTCTCCAGTTACAACTGAAGAGTCCCTTTTACAACTTCTACAAAACTCAAATCACTCCACATCATTAGGAAGGGATCCCATCATACCCTCTCATTCCTCAGAGCCTTCAGTTCTTTGGCTAGTATCTCTATTATAATAGATTATTCATCTCCTACTTTCTGACTCATTCCCAGCAGCATCTAGACACTGCCTATTAGTTCCTATCCTATAGCAAACCTCCCAAGTTTATATTTCACTTGTTTGTTTTTCAAACTACATCATAAGTTCTAGGGTGAAGACCATTCCTGTTTTGTTAATTAAAACAACACCTACCATAGTACTTTGTATATTTGGTGCTTCATACATTTTAAAACAAATAAGAATATCTTGTATGCCAAGTTGTAATTTTATGCAGAAAGTAGTAGGGCATTATTAAAAGAGTTTAAAGAAGAAAAGTTGGACATCATTAGGTATGTTTTAGATTGTTGGAAAGGGGAGGCTCTAAGGAAAATGGGAAAACGACTTTGAGGTCTGACAACTAAGTTCACAAACATGCCATTGTGCGCTTACTTTGGCAGCACTGTACAAACAACTCAGTATGTTTTCATAACCTTAGTCTATCAGTCTCACAGATGTGTTTGTGTTGACATGTGGCAGTGTCTTGCTAAGTGGCATTCATTGTTGTGTGTTTTTGTGTGCTGTTTCAGGAATGTTAGAGCTTGAGTTTGCCAAGACCGTTGGAGAGGTAAAAAAATGTTTGGGGCCTTGCTTTCACTCGTGATGAAACATGGGTGTACCAATATGACCCTGAAACAAAGCGCTAAAGCTAAGTGCACAGTGGAAGTCAGCCAAATCTCCATGACCAAAAAAGTTCCCTTGGTCCAAATCAGGAATCAAAATGATGTTGCTAGCCTTCTTGGTATCAGAGGGATGTTCATTGTGAATTTGTACCAACTGGACAAACAACCAAGTTTACTTTGTGGAAGTGCTAAAAAGGCTGCATTAAAAAGTTAGGTGAGGGAAAGCTGGGATGGCTCAGCGGGTTAAGTGCTTGCTTTGAAGCCCCGGGGACCGAGGATCGAATCCTGGCCCTGGCCCATGTGGACCCACATCCTGAACTGGGGTGTGCCCCCAGTTCAGTTCTTGCCGGGACCTATGCGGGAGGCTCCCGGCCTAGTTCCTGCCCTGCGCAGCCCTGTGTCCACCTGTGGAGTGAAACTATATGGAAAACTAATGTCAACTATGGAGACTGCTCTGGGACCTCCCCCTTCTCTCTGTCTCTCTCTGTCTCTTTCTCTCTGTCAAAAATCAAAATAAATATTAAAAAAAAAAAGTTAGGTGAAAATGACCTGAACTTTTTGCCAACAACTCATGGTTCTTGCATCACAACAGTGCACCAGCTTACATGACACATGGCACTGTCTGTGAGGGAGTTTTTAGCAAGTAAACAAATAACTATTCAACTGATCTAGCCCCCAATGACTTTTTTCTTTACCCAAAGATAAAGGAAATATTGAAAAGATGACATTCAGGACATCAAGAGTAATACAATGACAGCTCTGATGGCCATTCTAGAAAAAGAGTTCCAAACTTGCTTTGAAGGATTAGGTGCTGGCATCTGCATAGCTTCCCAAGGGGAGTACTTCGAAGGTGACTATAGTGATATTCAGCAATGAGGTATGTAGTACTTTTTATAGGATGAGTTTGTGACTTTAATTGTCAGACCTCGTGAATTTTTTGCACAAAGAAATGACATAATCTGACTTAAGTTTTTTTTATTTTTTTTTTTAATTTAATTTTATTTTATTTTTGACAGAAAGTAAGAGAGATACAGAGACAGAGAGAGAACTAAACTGTGGGAACTGCCCAATTCAGCATGTGGGTCCGCCTGGGCCGGAGCCAGGATTCGATCCTCGGTCCTCGGGGCTTCAAAGCGAGCGCTTAACCCACTGAGCCATCCTGGGCTTTCCCATTCTGACTTAAGTTTTGAAAGTCCATTCTGGTTGCAGATATAGAGGGGCAAGTATTTAATCAAGAACACTTGGGGCTACTGTAATAAGCCTTCCAGGAGATGATGGATTGGACTAAAGTGATAATGGGAGAGTGGATATGTAGGTATTTTTGCAAATCTGGTGAAAAGTGGTACCCATGTTCTTCAATGGGGAAACTCAATTTTATAAAGATATCTATTATCCCTACATTAATTTATGTAATGTTCCAATAAAATGCCAATAAGTTTAAAAATTAAAGCTATGCAAGTAAATTCTAAAGTTCATGTGGAAAATTAAGAATGGCAAGCAAAATGATGATGTACACTCATACAGTGCTTACTCTGTCTTCATTTAGTACAACTACAACTCTAAGGTAGTTTCTATACCAACCCTTATAGATGAAGAAACTGAAGCCAAGTGGTTAAGTAGCTTTCCCAAAGTCACACAACTAGTAACAGCCAGGATTTAACCCCAGGTCAACTAATTCCAGAACCTTGCCACTTAACCAACACACTGAAAGAATGAGGAAGTACTACCTTTATATTAAAAAAATACATATACACACACGCTGAAGAGTATTCAGCCATGTAATATGAAAAATAGAGGCATTGGAGAAGCCGGGATGGCTCAGCAGATTAAGTGCTCACTTTGCAGCCCTGGGGACCAAGGATTGAATCCCGGCCTCAGCATGTGCCGACCCATATGTTGAACTGTGGTGTGCCTCCCATGGGGAAAGTCCCCAGTTTAGTTCTTGCCCCCTGGTTCAGCCTCTGGCTTGAGGGGGTGTGCCTCCTACATGGGAGGCCCTGGCCCAGGTCCCGCTCTGCGTGGCCCTGAAATCATGTCAGAAACTGATGGCGTGCAACTATGGAGACTGCACTGGGCCCACCCCCTTTTTTCTGTCTGTCTCTGTCTCTATCAAAAAAATAAATAAAATAAATCTTAAAAAAAAAAAGTAGAGGCATTTATGGCTGGATTGTTTCCAGACAGCATATTATATATATATAATATATATAACTCATATATCTATATATTACAGCATGTACTATAAAAAAATATATAGATATATAACTCTAAAAATTTAAGTGTGTACCAATGAACAGATCAGTGGAAAAGAATGTAAATCCCAGAAATAGATCCCAAATATATATGGGAACTTAGTACTGGAAATGATGATATTTCAAATTAGGAAAAGTATTCAATAAATGGTAATGACATCTGAGTATCCATCTAGAAAATACCAAGTTATATCCATATCTTACTTAAATTTTTTGATAAAAATTGAGGCCTTTATTATGTAGATCATTACATAATACATAGGATACAGGTAAATATTATATAGAGCATTACAAAGAATTTCTGAGAAATATGAGAGGTCCTTGGGAAATGGTATAGAAGTGGATTCTGACCCAAGAGGTCATCCATTACTTTTGCTTTAAAAAGTAAAGATCTAAACGTGATGCTGGAGCAATTGAACATCCAAAGTGGGGCAAGGGTGGGTAAATGGGAGAAGAACCTTGACCTAAGTTTCACACCTTCTACAAAAAGTAACTCAAAATGAATCACAGACTGAAATGTAAACCTATAAAACTTTTAGAAAACGCACAGGATAAGAATTTCAGGATCTAAGAGGTCTTAGACTTGACTCCAAAAGCATGATACATAAAAGGAAAAACTGATAAGTTGGATTTCATAATGAGTGACTTTTGCTCTGCAAAAAACAAAACCCTGTTAAAATGAAAATACAAGCTATAAATTGCAAAAGAATAGGGGATGCAGGGATAGCTCAACAGGTTGAGCGCTTGCCTTGCAACCGCAAGGTTTGGGGATTGAGTCGGCCCCAGCAGGAGCAAACCCACATGCTAAACGGCGGTGTGCAACTAGTAACCGCCAGGATGGTGGTGAAGGTTCCAGCCTCCCATGAGGGAGGCCCCCTATTTGGTTCTGCCCTGGGCAGCCCCATATCCACATGTGTGGAATGAAGCTATATCAAAAACTAATGATGTACAACTATGGAAACTGCTCTGGGCCATCCCCCCTTCTCTTTCTCTCTCTCTCTCTCTCTCTCTCTCTCTCTCTCTCTCTCTCTCTCTCTCTCTCTCTCTCTCTCTCTCTCTCTCTCTTCTCTCCCTTTCTCTCACCTCTCAAAAACAAATCTTAAAAAAATAAATTGCAAAAAATATTTGCAAACCATTTATTTTCTACTCGTATGTAGAATATAAAGAACTCTCAAAAGTAAAATAAACCAATTAGAAATGGGCAAAAGACATGATCAGACATTTCCATGAAGAGGATATACAGATGGTAAATAAGCATATGAAAAGATGTTTAACATAATCATTAAGAAAGTGCAAATTAAAACCATAATGAGATATTGCTACATACCTATGAAGATGTCTAAAAAAGGTGATGCTGGGCTAGCTCAGCAGGTTGAGCACTTGCTTTGCCACTGCAAATTCCAGAGGATTGAATCCTGGCCCTGTCCCAAGCAAACCCATATGCTGAACTGCAACACAACTGGTAACCACTGAGCCCCAGCAGTGAAAGTTCTCTCTTCCCATGCGGGAGGCCCCCAGTTTGGTTCTTGCCCCGGCACAGCCCCACATCTACCTGTGTGGAATGAAACTATGTCACAACTAATGATGTACAATTATGGAGACTACTCTGGATTCATTCTCTGTCTCTCTCCCTCTCTCTCTCTCACCTCTCAAACAATAAATCTAAAAATAAATGTCTAAAAAAAGGTAACATCGCAAAATGGGAGAATGCAGAGAAACAATCACTCATATTGCAGGTGAAATGTGCAATAGTACAGCCACTGTGGCAAAATTTGGCAGTTTTAAAAAACTAAACATGCAACTACCACATGACCCAGCAATTGCATTCCTGGGCATTTATTCCAGAGAAATTAAGGTTTATGTTGACACAAAAACATGTTATACAAATGTTTATAGCAGCTTTATTCATGATAGCCACAAAATGGAAACAACGCCAAAGTGGAAATATCCTTCAATGTGTGAATGATTAAACAAAGTGTGGTTTTACTTCACCCACACATTTTTGCAGATTTTTATTGCAATTAAAAGGCATGCTTTGATACAAAAGCCTGGATGAATCTACAGAGGATAATGCTGAGTGGAAACAGTGAGTCCCAAAAGATTATGTACTTTATGATTCCATTTATATAACATTCTTGAAAGGACAGTTATAGAAATGGAAAAGTTAGTGGTTGCCGTAGGTTAAGGAGGGGAAGTGGCTATGGCTATAAAAGGCCAAATGAGGGATCCTGGAAGTGATGGAAATAAATGTTCTGTATTTTGACTATATCAATGTCAACATCTTGGTTGTAATACACTGTACTGCATACAGTTTTGCAAGATATTACCATTCGGAGAAACTGGTAAAGCATACAAGGTATCTCCCATTCTTACAACTGCATGTAAGTCTACAATGATCTCCAAATAGAGTTTAATTTAAAAAATCTAATCTTGTAGCATGGCCTTTCCTTCCTCCTCCTGCTTAAATCCCTTAGTGGTTTTTTTATTTTTATTTTTTCCCCAAGATTTATTTTATTGTTTTTGACAGAGACAGAGAAAGAGAGAAGGGGGAGGGCCCAAAGCAGTCTCCATAGTTGCAAGTTATCAGTTTTCAACATGGTTTCTTTCATTCCACACAGGCGGGCGGGGGCCACCCAGGGCAGGAACCGGGCTGGGGGCCTCCTGCATGGGAAGCGCACCCCAGTTCAGCACATGGGTCCACACAGGCCAGGGCCAGGATTTGATCCTCGGTTCCGGAGTCGCAAAGCGAGGGCTCAACCCGCTGAGGCATCCCGTCTTCCTCCAGTGGTCTTAAAATGAGATCTTGGACCCTATAATCTTTGTCCACCTCTGAGGGTCACCAGGCTCCCATTAGGCTTTCTGTGCTCCATCTACACTAGCATGCTTTTTGTTCCCTCACTAAACCTCTTAGCATGCCAGCTAGCTCAGGTAAGGTGACCAGATTTTAACATTGGTAAAGCGGGACACCATTGAC
>PVKE010016156.1:0-18875 GCA_004027555.1 Craseonycteris thonglongyai
ACAGAGACAGAGACAGCTAGAGAACCGAACTGTGGGAACTCCCCAGTTCAGCACGTGGGTCCTGCCTGGGCCGGAGCCGGGATTCGATCCTCGGTCCTCATGGCCTCAAAGCGAGCGCTCAACCCGCTGAGCCGTCCCGGCTTTCCCCGCTGTTGTACTTTTCTTGTGTTTTATTGTTTTGCTTTCTCTTAACTTCTCTTTATATGGTAAAATTTAACTAACTAGGGAAAAATAAAATGAACTGAAAACTTTAGAATCAGTTTGTACTTGTACAACCCACATATCATGGCTCACATTCAACCATTCCTCCTTTCTGCCTCCTATTCCCTTTATCATCTGAATTGCCCACCGTGCAGAAATCTAATGCTGGACTGGCTCAGCTGTAGCTTTCTCTGTCTCTCTCTTTCCCAGTCTATTGGCAGGCACCCCAAATGCTCTGAATTCAGCTCTGTTGGGCTCCTGATGCTGTAAACAAGCTTCAACTTTACTCATCAGCTTCTTGTCTTTCTCATGCCTTCACTATTTCTCTCAAGACCTGGCTCAGCCTTCTGTCTTATACTCAGTAAATACCTTTCAATGCATCTTTGCCTTTGTCACAGAAGAAAGATGCTTTCCTAAGAGTTTCCTCAATTTTTAATTTCCCTCTAACCACTTTGATCTTAACACTCACCAAATGATCTCCCCACAGCTTCCTATCATTTCCACACCTGAAATCCCTCTGTAGAGGGGTTTCCTGTGTCATCTAAGCTGCTTTTCCTGGGTCAGCCCTAGTGATTGTTACTTGCCTTCTTCACTAAAGCTTAAGCAAACACACTCCAGCTATCTCCTTTTTCTCTGTATCTTCAACCTCTTCTTGGAACATATTTAAATCTTTTTTACCTAAAACTACAATGACAACAACAACAAACTAAACAACAACAACCAAAACCTAAACATATACCTTTCCCCAATATTAACAATATCTCTCCTTTTCACAGCCACATATTTTAGAAAAGAGGATCGTTTGGAATATCTCCACTACTTTCATTTCGAGTCCTCATGCTTGTTCTACTTACTGTTGTCTGGGACCTTCCCTAACATTTTCCCAAAATTCTTCTTGCCAGGTCATTAATTCTCACCGATTAAATAGGTCCCAATGCTTATTTGCTTAAATCATTTTGCAGCCATAGATACTATTGCACTTTCTTCTTGCTGACACTTTCTTTTCCCTTGAGTTTTATTTAACACTGCTCCATGACTTTCCTCCTACCATTCTGGAAGATCCATCTCAACATCTTTATAAACTCATATTCCTTCTTTAATTTTTAAAATGTTCAAATTTCACAAGTTTCTGCTTTTAGCTTCCATCTTTTTATGTTTTGAAAAGTCTCTTGGTGACTATCGGCTTCCATGTAGCAATTTGCCTCCAGCTTCTAGTTACATCTCTAATGCTGGCTTCCATCTTCAGATCCACATCCTTACAACTAGAGTGATCATGTCTTGGTCTGGGCTTTTTTAGAATGAAAGGGGCCATTATAATAACTTCCCTGTGGTAACAGGCAAAGACTAAACCTATCTCTGGTAAACCAAGGCATAATAGTCACTACTTAAAATCAACTGACATTCTTAAAGAGGTATATACAGACATATCATATAACCTAACAATACCACTCCGAGCTATGTACACAGGATAATTGAAAGCATATGTTCACATAGAAACTTATAGACAAATGTTCATAAGCAACATGCTTTATAATAGTCAAAAAGTAGAAACAACCCAAATGTGCATGAACTGATGAATGGATAAACAAAATGTATTATATCAAAACAATGGGATATTATTCAACAATAAGAAAATTAGTTAAGTACTGATATACAGGGGCTGTCCAGAAAGTATTCAGTCATGTAACAGTTTTTGTTATATTGACAATGGCTGGATTTTTTCCAGACAGCCCTTGCATGCTGCAATATAGGTGAACCTTGAAACATTATGCTAAGTGCAAGAATACATATAAAGAAGCTACATAATATATGATTCTATTTATATTAAATACCCACAGTAGCCAAACTCATAGAGACAGAAAGTGTATTCGTTGTTATCTAGGAACTCTGGATGAGAAAGAAAGGGAAGTGACTGTTAATGCATATGAGGTTCTGGAATTAGGTAGCAGTAATATCTATACAACTTTGTGAATATACTAAAATATACTGAATTGTATACTTTAAAAAGGTCAATTTTACTGTATGTGCAATATAATTTAATAAAAAACAACTTTGAAATAGTCTTTTCTACCTTAGTAACCAACATCCAGATAACAAATTAAATTTCCATTTCTTATCATTGAAAGGTATCACCCTTCATAGAAATACTTGAGCCTAAAATCTGGGAAACATCTTTTAGTTCTTTCTTCTATCTCTGAACTCAATCAAAGTGTTCTTTTAATTTTGCCTTCTTAATTTTTCTATTTCTTCTCTTCTCTCCATAGATGTTGTCTCATTTGAGATACACATTCACATTCATTCATTCAGCAAATATTCATTAAATACCTATTATATGCCAGAATTTTCTAGGTATAGGTGACATATGCTGGAAAAGACTGTACAAGGATCTGCTATCTAGAAGCCTACATTTTAATGGGTAGAGTGATACAAACATAAAATAGAATAAGTAAGTATATTATTATCTGGGAACGTAAAAGATGGTTAGTGCTACAGAATAAAACAGGGTAAGGGGGATCAAGAGTGCCAGAGGGGTAAAAGGTGATTTAAAATAGGGTGCTCAGGGCAGCCCTTATTTTAAAAAGTTCCATTTGAGCAAATATTTAAATGAGGTGAGGGTGTATCTTGAGAAATACATGGGAATATTTAGAGGAAAATATTCTCAGAAGGAACAATCAATATAAAAATTCTTAATAGGAAGTTTGTCTGGAGAATTTGAGGACTGACTGGGTAAAGGCCAGAAGACTGAAGCAGAGTGACTGAAAGAGAGAAGGTGAGTGAGGTCAGAGGTGATAGAGAACACAAGTTATAATAGTACCTTTTAGGTACTTTAGGTACCTTGGCTATTACTCAGGGTTTTGAGCAAAGAGTGATACGTTCAAAAAGAATCGTTTTAGTGCTGAATATAGATTGTATTTTTAGAGGGTAAGAACAAAAGCAAACAAATCTGTTAGGAGGCTTCCAAAATAGATAATAGCTCTGATTAAATAGTAGCAGTGAAGATTGCTAGACACAATAAAATTCTGGCCACATATGACAATAGAGCTATAGAATTGGTTTATAGATTGGAGGTAGGGTATAAAAGACAGAGCGGAGCCAGGTAGTCACCAACATTTTTGGCCTGAACAACTAGGAAAATAAAGGTACTATCATCAGAGATGAAGAAGGCTTGGTGGGGTAAGAGCAGGAGTTCAGCTTTGGACTTGTTCAGTTTGAGCTGCCTACTAGATGCAGAGGTCTTGAGAAGACAGTTGAAAATGTGAGGGCTATGTGTGGCTGAGATATATATATAATTGAAGTGTCAGCATATAAATGATATAGGGCAGGCATGTTCAACATGTGGCCCAGGTCAGCTTTGAATGAGACCCAACACAAATTCTTAAAACATGAAAGTTTTTGCAACCATTTTTGCTGGTTTATCAGCTATTGTTACTGTTAATTTATTTTTATGTGTGGCCCAAGACAGTTCTTTTAATGTGGCCCAGGGAAGCCAATAGTTTGGACACCACTGATATTGACTATATAGAGAGAAAGTAGTCAAGGGTAGCACCCCAGGGCACTTTAACAAAAAGAGTTGGAGATAAGAGGTAAAATCAGCAAGAGACTAAAAATCAGTGACTAAAGAGGCAAAGAGAAAACCAAGGTCAGGAAAAATATCTAAGAGAATTCATGCAACTGTATTGTTCTTGGTGTCACTGAAGATGAGGACTGAGAATTGGCCACAAGATTTAGCAAAATAATTTTGGGGGGAGTAGTGGGGCTTAAAGCTCAATTGTAGTAGGTTTACAGAAAGAAACTTGGAGGAGAGGAATTAAGTCAGTAAGTATAAATAATTCTTATGAGACATGCTGTGAATGAGAGCAGAGAACTATATGGCAGTAGTTGGTGAGGAAAGTGGCTCAAGAGAAGGATTTTAAGATGGGACAAGGGATGCTGGGATAGCTCAGCAGTTGAGTGCTTGCCTTGCAATATCGAAGTTTGATTCCCAGCCCTGGCCCATGAAAACCCATATGCTGAACTGTGGTGCAACTAGTAACTGTCGAGATGACTCAGTGGTCAAGGTTCTCACCTCCCATGTGGGAGGCCCCTGGTTAGGTTCCTGCCCTGTATGGAACCTACATCCACCTCTGTAAAATGAAACCATGTCATAACTAATGATGTACAATTATGGAGACTGCTCTGGGACCTTGTCCTTCTCTCTCTTTCTCACTTTCAAAACAATAAAAATAAATAAATAAAAGATGGAATGAATGACAGTGTATTGTATACTATGGAAATGACCCATGGGTGAAGAAAAATGTCTTGAGAGAGAAGAAAAGATTACTCTGAGTAGATGAAAGGACAATAGGATCAAGGAATGGAAGAAACTGGCTTCAGATGGGAGTACAGAGAGTTCATCTGGTGTTCGATAGGGAGTATCAGAATATTCACTGAAGGTAGGCAGATATGTTGGGAGTTTGTGGAGACTCTTCTGGCTGCTTCCATTTTCTCAGGGAAGTGGGAAACAGGTCAATAATTAAGTATGAGTTTCTGAGAAGAAGTAGTGGTTTGAGGAAAGGGAAGTGATGGAATAGTATCTGGAGGCGTGGAGGAGTGAATGGACATGGAGCATGATTGCTAGGCAGAACCAAGGGCCCATCTGAAGTTCTTGGTCGTGAATATATGATATTTGTCAATGAAAGTTTTTGTTTCTCATTAGACTGTTGGCTCCATATGTACCTTGTTCACATAGCTCCAATGGCTAGAATGATGTAGGTACCCTGTCCCACCCTGCCTCTGGTCCCAGTGCCCTCTAATTTACTCTCCACACAGCTGTCAGAGACATTACTCTAAAAACAGTATGCTTTTTCTGTTTACATTTTTACGCACAGTAATTTCCCACAGATTTCAGGATAAGGCCAAAACTTTTTACCAAGCTTATCATAGCCGGGTCTCAACTTCACTTATTGAGTTTACCCTGGTGCCCTGCACTCTAGGGTCAGCCACAGTAGCCACTGAAAACTTCTCTGCTATCTCGTTTTGACTGTATCCATCACCTGATTAACTCTTACTAATGTTCCAGAAACTTGGGTCAGAAATCACCTCTATCCCCGAGCATTTGCTGACATCTGTCGTCCTAACACTGCCTCCCCACAATCTGCATTGGGTGTTTCTTTTGTGACCTCTATCACAGCATTTCTCACACCATGTTATAATTGTCTCTTCTCTTTGTTCATCAAAGTATCATATGTAAATTCTAGGATGGTAGCATGGTATTTATCTGTACGCTGTGTCTGGCATATAATAGGTACTCAAAAATATCTGTGGAATGAAGAAAAAAAAAATTGAAGTTAATAATCATTGTCTACTGTTTATCCAGTCAGGGACCAGTAAATATTAAAATAATAATATATAATACAGGAGACTTTCCATGGAGAGTCTATTTATATTTAAAACAGTACCTACCAATTCCTATGGGTGCCATTTAACTGAGAGCTGTATATAGCAGGAAGCTTCAAGGCAGCCATTCTTGACCTTTTTGGATTATTTGATTAATTTGACTCTTCCCTAGTCCTAAATGTGCTTTATGGTATATATTTTTTATTTTTACAAGAAAAAAAGTTAGAATTAAAATTTGATTTATAGACCCACCATCAGTAAGGACACACTCTTTGCCCAGTTTTTCAGATCATGGAATCAGGTGGCTCTGAGCCAAGCTCATTTGGGGGGAGGAGACACACTCTGGAGTCCATTAGATCCAGGTTGGATCTCCACCTTTCTCTTTGCCTCTCTCAGTCACAGTTTCCTCATTTATAGTAAGCATACCTGGAACAATATTGTAAGTATGATATTTGATAGATGAACAATAAACGCTAGTTAGCTATTATAATTCTGGCCTAGGACTCTTATTATTTAGGCAGCTGCTATAGAGCTGAACAAAAACAACAGTTCCACTTGGACAAACTACTTCCTCTGTGCTCTGAAATCTGCTTTTCTCTCCCACTTTATGTTTTAAATGTTCCCACCTTCTCTGGATACTTTATCTAAATCAGCTCTCACTACACTTGCCCTTAGTCCCCGACTCCAACTTCTACTTAGTCATCACAACTCCAGTTTCTTTATGGTGTTGATCACTATTTGTAATTCTAGAATACAAGTCCCATAATTTTCTTGTTCAGAGTTATAGCTCCAATGCCTACCGGGAAGTCCAGAGCATAGCTAACAGGCCATCAACCATACCTGAAAAATAAATAAATTGTATTCACTTTTGATCATACTGCCAATTTTTATAGGACCTGGGGAGAGTTGTTTCACTTCAATGAGATGAGTGGAAACCATGTCGTGACCTTTCCAATAGGAGGTGAGCATGTTTGTCATCAAATGGCATTGACTCCAAGTACTAGGGGTCACGGATTCTGAGATTCTTCCTCTGACTTCCCATTTTCAAGGATGTCAACTCTGAAGAGTATTGACAATTATGTCAAAGAAGGTTCTGTACCTACAGAACAATTTGTAATCCTGGATCACCTTCAAAAGTTCTTAGTAATACATGGAAACAGGAAATGTCTAGAAAAATAGGTAGTTTCTCAAATGAAGCTTCTGTCAAAAAAGAAATATAATGAATATAAAACCTATTGGCCAGGCTTTCAGATGAGAATTGCAACCCAGCTTCCTGCATTTTGCCAGAAGCAGAGGAAGCATGACAGGGTGTGTGAAAACACCAATCATGCCCAGCAGTCCTTTACAAGCTGGCTGGGGAAGTCGAGACTGACAGCCTTGAATTCTAGTGAGAATACAAGTCAATGTAAATTATGGACTCAACAGAGCTTTGCAGAGTACTTAAATTACTGTAACTTTAGTACAGAGTGCCAGAGGAGAGGGAAGATCAGTGAAGGCTAAGAGCTACCTGCAGGGGGTGGGGCTTGAGGAAAGAGTGGATATGGTAGGAATAGGAGAGAGATGGTCTGGAGAAAGGGGTTTGACCAAAGAGTAGCACCCCCTGCTGGTGGTAGGCTTGCCATTCACACAAGGAAGTATGGCAACAATAGTAAATGAGCACTGGAAGTGGGCAGTGAGTTCCGGGACTGTGAGTGGGCCTGGTGTTTGGCATTGTATGATGGATTGCCCATCTGCAAAAACTGTCACTTCCTAGCTACTTCTCTGCTTCCTCCTGGCATCTCTGGAACAAAGCCAAAGTAAACCAGCACTAACTACCACAATAACTGCAACAAAACAAAAAAACAAAAACAAATTCTCTACCCATAGTCTTGGCAATAGGTAAAGAATGCAGGCTCCTGCCAAAGGAACCATAAGGTCAAACATTTATGAAAGTATGTCTGTCTAAACAGTTGTTATTTCCCATACAAGAAAAAAGACTGAAATCAAAGGACAGCATGCCTGCGTGTGTGTGTGTGTGTCATGTGTACAGGTGTTCATATTTGGTGTATGTGCATGGGTCTGATTGTGTACATATATGTGTGTGTCTGGTGTGTACCCCTATTGTGTGTATGTGCATGCACAGTGTGCAATATACATGCTCCTGTATGACTGAGTGTGTATGTGTGGAAGGCTCACGTTTTCCTCCCTCTCCTGCTTCAATATCTTCAGTTCTTGGCTCCATAGTAGGCAGGAGGTTTGGGGTACAGTCCCCTGCTCCCTCTTCCACTTCTGGGTATAGCTGATGTCTCTCTTGTGCCCACTGCCCACCTGTGAGGAGCCTCCCTCTGAATGGTTTTCTCGGCAGCGGCTGCAGGGGGGGGGCCTGTGCTCCCCCAGGAAGGCGGGAAAGCAGAGGAAGTGACTTTGATGGATCACACTGCGCAGGAAGCCCAATGCTGGCAGATTAGAAAGGCTGGAGCTTTGCACGTAGATCTCCATCCGGGGGGTTGTTCTGATGAGATAATTTTTCTCATTAACCTTGATAACTCTCCGCTGATATATGGATCTGTTTGCACTACCAGAATTTTTTTTTTTTTTTTACTATTCTTTCTACACTTTCCAGAGAAAAGAACTTGTAGCATGGTGGCAGCCTGCAGCTGCCCAGCTGTTGAGTACCCTGAATTTTCTTAGGCATAAAGCTCTCAACAAATACAGACCAAATGTTGGAGGGAGTGAGAGATTTAGAGATTTAAGAAACTCACGAGGGCTCAGGTGGGGCTCATCTGCTCCTGCTCCCATTCCACTGCCTCTAGCTCACAGCAAAACCCAGCTAGATGCTTAGGCTCCTTACAGTCACCTTATTTCAGACATTCTAGTCACTGCCCCAATTATTGCTGTGCTGCAAAGTACTATACGAAGGCTGACTGAATATGCCGCTATTTTTCATATTACATGGTGAGGCTTTCTGGACAGCCCTTGTATAGCACATGCACAGCCAGTATTTGGGGTGTCTTCCCTAGAACACTCTCTCTTCTCTCTAGTTAAAATGAACTTCTTTAAAGTATACTTACTTTCTTTACAGTATTACAACAAATTGACCTCTTTATTCAAATATTTCTCTTGGTAGATTGTGAGCACTTTGAGAATACAGGCTATCTTTTTCATCCTTGTTTCCTTAGTCATCAATATGGTGTCTGGAAAATACTAAGCATTTTATAGTGTTTGTTGATTTTTAAATCAACACCTTATTCACGGAATCTGGCACCGTGAGACTTCTGGCTCTTCCCCAAAGTCAAAAAGAGCATAAAAGGTAAACACCGTGAATTGATTCAGGACATCAAGGCAGCATGACAGAGCAACCAAGGACATGAAAGAGGATTTCCAGAACTGTTTCAGAAAGTGACAAGAACAAAGGAATAAGTGTGTTCAAAATAAGGGGGATTTATTTATTTATTTATTTTTATTGTTTTTGACAGAGAGAGAGAGAGAGAGAGATACAGAGACAGAGAGAGAAATGAACTGGGGACACTCCCCAGTTCAGCATATGGGTCCATACATGCTGGGGCTGGGATTCGATCCTTGGTCCCTGGGGCTGCAAAGCAAGTGCTTAACCCACTGAGCCATCCCAGCTTCCCCTCAGTTTCTTATCTAGCTAATAAGGTGAGGATTTAACAAGATGGGATAATGAGAGTGCTATGCATCCCATAGGACATGCCATGTGAGCAATATGCAATAAAATTGCAGTTTATGCGAAAGTGAGAGAAACAATATTTAAACTAATACCAGATATACTTTAATTTTTTACTGCTTTACCTTTCTGCTATGAAATAAATAATGTTATATTCCTGTTTTGCTACTAAAAAGAACCCCAAAGTTCAGAAATGAGTTTTGGTTTATGAATTCAAACCCAAGGCTGTCTATAATTAAATGTATTTTCCTAATGATTCATTCTTAATAATATTTCAGCCTTGGAAAGAAAATATTCTGAAGAAGGCTGTTTGCTACCTGATCCAAGGAATGAGGTACACCTGTAATACTTTCCTTTTGATGCTGTGGTGAATTAGCACTTCAACTTTCTTAGCACTGTTTCATAAGGTAAGACTTAAAAACTGGACCTGTGGCAAATTGCTGTAGTCATCACTACCTCCCCTCCTTTGATCTTACTTTTAATCTGCTGCATTCATTTATATCACCCGCCTCTTCCCTTTGTCATCTGAACTTCAGCTCTTAAATATTCCTTTTATATTTCTTCTTGCAAATGAGCCCTGTTGTATCTACACAAAGTTTGTAAAGTTGAGTTCATGACAGCTTATCTCACATAGTAAAACAAAACCAAAAAGATAAAAACAAGTATGTCCACTAGTAAGTGAATAATAAAAAAGTCTATCTATTAAATGGAATTTAGTAGCACTGAAATAAAATGAACTGCGAATATGTGCAATGTTACCTTAGGGAAACTGAGTTCAGGTTCGTGCTACCTGGGCTGTTCAGCCAATAGGCTGACACAGGAGTTAGGTCATAGAATAAGCATCAATTATAAGGGTATGTGTTACCTGAGAAGGTGGAGGTTAGATGGAAGAAATGGTGCCTTTATTTCAGAGCTACATAAAACATGCAAGGAGAGATAACCCTGCTGCCATTCCCAGAACTGTCCTACATTGCACCCGGAGCTCTTCTCCCTTCCAACAATACTGTCCTTTGGAGGAGACAGGCTGCTGAAGAGTGATCCTCAACACATATCCTTGAGGCAGCAGAAAGTGAAGTTCAAAAAGGCCCAAGCAGAAACGAGAAAGCAATATCTGCCCTTCTGCTCACTGTCCTCTGGGAAGCACAGGCAGCTGGTGCTCAGTCCTTCAGGTGGATCTCCCACCTCCCCAGAAGTAGATGGGCCATCTCTCGTCTTCTAGCCCAGTGATCCCAGCGGTCCCAGCAATCCCAGCAATCCCAGTGATCCCAGCGATCCAAGTGATCCCAGTGCTAAGAATGTGCTCTTCCTCACTGGTAGCTGTCTGCCTATCTTCTCCCACTAGTCTCCTAGGACCTCTGCTGTTCTTGATGGGCCTAGCTGTCTGCTTCCTACTGATCCAGAGCCCTCCAAAAAAACCTCCTAGGTTCAAAACCCCCTCAAAAAAAAAACCCTCCTTTTGTATTTTATCCTCACCATAAGTGACAGGAGGGTCACTCTTCTCCTGTCAATCACAGACCATTATCACTAATTACCTACATCCACTAGCCTGCAGTGCTTGTTCTTGTTAATTTAAGTCCATTAGCACTAATTATATCTACCTCCCTGAGCTCCCTCTAGCTTCCCTGAAAAGAGAAGGGGGATCTGAGAGGGGCCTGCCTACTTATTATTTATGGCTACCCTGGGCAGCTTCCTCCTTTAGTGGCCCTCCCTTCTTCACCCTGCTACAGCAAAAACAAAGACGCATTTTAAAACGATTATAATGAGTGAAAGACTCCATATACAAAAGAACACAGTGTGTGATTTAATTTGTCTATAGTCAAGAATTATGTTTTTTAGCCAAATTAACCTATAGTGACGGAGAGCAGGTCAACAGTTGCCTGGGGTGAGGAAGTAGAGGAGGTAGGAGACCTTAAAAGATACAGGGAGCTTTTGGGGTGATGAAAATTATTCTGTATCTTGACTGTATTAGTAGTTGTTACACAAGAGTGTATTTTTGCATTACGGTATACTTAAAATAGGTGCCCTGAATTACATGCAAATTACACAAAGATTTTTAAAAATTGGCTGTTGCTTTGTCCAACAAAGGATGGATACTAGCACAAGACCCTTGAGGAAGGAAAATACCAGGTAATTATATAAGATCAAACTATGCCCACTTTGCAAACACACAGAAGGCTTAATGGCAGCAAACTTCCTGTGTCTCTAAAAATATCTGCTAAGAGATATTTGCAATAGCCTAAAATGGAGAAATTCCAGTTCCAGAACTCTGGTTTGTTTCACTAAGACAATAAAAAAAGTAACATAAAAAAAAACCACATAAAAATTGCATACCATAGAAGAAAACATATTTAAAGTAATGACCCTTCCAAAATATTTTAACATGTCATGATTCTGAGGATTTCATAAGGAGCTTAAGCCCATGGTGACAAAGCACTGGTTAAAGAAGTGACAGAAAACCATGAATGAGCAAACTGAAAAAGCAGCTAGTATAAAAGGACAGAAAATCATATTACTCTTTACTTCAAACAAAGAAAGAAAAATTCCAATATTTCTGAGTGATGAGTTGAGATTGGGTGAAGAAATCTAGTCTTCTAAATAAACACCACAAAAAATAAAAAAATTAAAAATAAGGAATATTCCACATGGGAGCTTTTATTTGTGGTATTAGATCTGAAACTTGGCAGCTCACCGAGTTGCAAATAATGGAGGAAACAGAGATTAGCTAATGGAAATTTAGGCAACTTGTGTATAATACCTGAACTTCTCCCAGAATGCTTTATTTTATTGTTAATTCACATAAATCCTCCAGTGTAGTACCTGGCACAGAGTGGGAGATAAGTACGATAAATCTTTGCTAGAAGGAAGAGAGGATGGGGAAGCTGGGATGGCTCAGTGGGTTAAACGCTCACTTTGCAGCGCCGGGGGACCGAGGATCGAATCCCGGCCCCGGCCCGTGCGGAACCATATGCTGAACTGGGAGCTTCCCCAGTTCAGTTCTCTCTCTGTCTCTGTATCTCTCTCTCTCTCTCTCCTCTGTCAAAATAAATAAATAAGTAAAAATATAAATAAAAAAAAAGGGAGGAAAAGAATATTTAAGTTTTAACTACATCTATATACCTAAAGACAAAAAAACCTCAAAACTTGGTACATTTACTTCACATCCTCCAATGCCCCCCCACACACACACCAAATAACCTATTGATTAGTAAGTTAAAATATATATTTAATTTCAGAAGTTTTTAATTACAAAAGGCATAACTTGGGATTGGTGATCAGAATGGGTTTTTTATCTCTGCATTCCGCCCCTTTGGCAAACTCTGGGTGAGGAAGGAGTAAACATGCTTAGACTGCTCAGTGGATGTCATGCCTTCATCTGAGAATATAACTTCAGGAATAGGAAACGGGCCATGATTATTGAGTAGTCATGGCAGTTCAACTGAAGGATGATCAATGGACTTCAACTCAGATGCACAGTTTGATTGACAGATGGTAATTCTCATTCAAGCTAACGTGGAACTTGAATTGAACTCATGATGTTAGAAAATAAGAAAAAGGTAAGTCTTCCCAAATGAGCAAGAATAATCGCTTTGACGCATCCCTCCTTTTAGCCTGAGTCCCTTTGATAGTTGACAAAATAGAAGTTTGTATTTTCAAATGATATTTTTCAGTTTAGATTCTTGTCAATGTTCTTTGTTGGAATTAGATAGTATTTTTTCTCAGGAGGAGGCTAGAAATTGCATCTTTTTTCCAAGAGAGAGTAACTGAGCCTTATAAAGGTTTTCTGCCAAAGACAAGGAGCATCAGATAAGCAATCTCATGCTTCACCTATGACAAATAAGCTATTAAAACTCAAGGGAAAAAACAAAACAAAACAACAGTTAGAATGTGTAATGCACAATGTTGTGGAAATCTCATTTGTAAGACCATGAGTTTTCTCCACTGTTTAGCAACAATGCTGAAGTCATATATGTGTGTGTGTGTGTGTGTGTGTGTGTGTATACACACATATATATATGGTGTTTGAGGATTTTTTTTTCTAACACAAGCTGAAGTGCTTTGTGCATGAGACTGAAAAGCTTCCAGGACAAGTCCATCTGGCTGGCCAAATGGACCGCATGCACTAGAGCATTGCCAGACGTATATCAGTAGAAATTTAATTCTGGACAGCCTAAGCCCCTAGTTTGTTTCTCAGTTTAATGTAAAACATATTTTTAGTTTCCAGAAACTTCTTCCAGTGGCCTAATTGTCATCACCAAGTCTTGCCTTCCCTAATTGTGGTCCCAATCTCTAGAGCATAACCTGTCCTCTTTATCAAGTCCAAAGCAGTAAAATGGGTTTGAGGAAAAGGTTTATGTCAAGTGAAAAATCACTGGTATAGTTGATTACATTTGTCTGACCTTGAACAGTCTTAGGAGCCAGAGTAGTCATCAGTTGAGTAATTTAGTTTAAATTGCTTAATTAAGAAATAAAATTTCATGGAATTCCCTAGATTAATTTGCACTTATACTTAAGAGCATCAACATTTGTAATCAATTTAAAAAGGAAATAGGCCTAGAGTATTTTATAGGTTGCAGTGAAACCTAATTGGATTCATTTGGGCTAAAATAGGAAATATAGAGGGATCTGATATATTTTTAATTTCCCACATCTTAAGGACAATAATGAGCATTTAATCTTTGTAAGGCACTGAATACTTGAAACTGCGGAAATTGTGGATTTCAAAGATTAACTGGCTGATTGCTCCTTGTTCTTAACTTTCAGGGACAGCATTAGGTAGGGCTAGATTGCAGCAGGAACTCTCAGGTAAGGTTGTCCTACACATCATAAGTAGAGGCTGGGTGACACAAGATGGTGCTTGGGACCAGAAGAGGCCTGCTCTTGTCAGCCTCTGTGTGTTCTCTACTCAAGCCCTTTACTCTCCTCTTTCTCTTGAGAAATATTTCAAATGAGAATGTCAGGGCTAGAGTTTATTTAAGATGATTCTGCCTGAGGTATTGGAAAAGGATTTTAAAGATTTATGTTTATTGTTTTTGACAAAAAGACAGAGAGACAGAGAGAAGGGGGAGGCCCCAGAGCAGTCTCCATAGTTGTACATCATCAGTTTTTGATATGGTTTAATTCCACACAGGTGGACAGGGGCTGCACAGGCTGAGTATCAGGTTGGGGGCCTCCCACATTAGAGCCACAACCCTGCAAGCTGGGGCCCAAACTGAGGGTCTCCCACATAGGATGCTTGCCCCGGCGAGATCCTAACTGGGGGCACACCCCAGTTCAACATATGATTCCACACAGGCCAGGGCTGGGATTTAATCCTTAGAACCCAGGGCTGCAAAGCGAGCACTTAACCCACTGAACCACCCTGGCTTCCCTTTGGGAAGGGATTTAAGGAGGAATGGTTGGGAAGACAAAGGGAACATTTTTGAGCTCATGAGTCTATCCTAGTCAGAGATCACAAGATTCTGAGTTAAGACAGAAGTAGTAGAATTGGAGAAGAAAAGATATTCTGGAGGTAATACCAAAAGGACTTTGTGATATGCTGAGAGAAGAAGGGGGAAAGAAAAGGATGCATGAGTGAGAGAAAGCAAGGATGACTACCAGGTTTCTGCCTGGGATGATAGCTAGTTACCCACACGTTCAAACACCCAAATTTGTCTGGGACTGTCCCGGTTAACACCTCAGTACCGTCCTTTTATTCTTTAGTGTATCCCAGTTTGGTGAATAAATTTATATAGTTATCTTAGTAGGAGAATGCATGGCAATCATATTGGAAACTCTAGGGGGGAGATAGGTTGGTAAGATATTCTGGAATTATTATATTTGAGATTCCTGTGATACAATTGTGTTTATTCACTCACCATCATAAAACCTCCCTTGACCATCTAATTTAATTCTTCAACCTTCCCCCTTGACCCATCCCTGACCTCTCTTACCTTGCTCTACTTCCATCATACTGCATAAACTTTTAAAATATATTTATTGACCATTGCCCATCATGTTCTATCATACAATCTCCTCAAAGATAAGGATCTTTGTCTCTTCTGTTCACTGACGTATTCCAAGTACCTAAAATAGTGCTTACTATTTAGCAGAGGATCAATTAAGATTTTGAATGAATGAGTAAATTAAATGAACTCCACAAATATTATTGACTGCTTACTGTGTTTTGAGCTCATGTGGTCAGAAATGTAGTCAGAAATGTTCGATTAATTCCAGGATGTTCAATAGAAAGTGAATACACATAATTCTGAGGCTCAAGAGAGGGTCTGGACTAGAGTTATAAAAGTGTGCATTAGTAGTAAGCAGATCATGTTTGAGCTATGACATGATTAATACTGGATAGTGAAATCATTTTAAGTGTGATAAGAAGAGGGTTCAGGACTGCTCCTAGAGATTATCAACAATTAGAGGAAGATGTGGGTTAGAGAATTTAGCATGGAGATTGAGTAGGAGTGGTTAATGAAATAAGAAGAATAAAGAAATGGTAGTGTTATGGAAACTGAGAACTAAAAGGAATTTTTATCAGGGGGGAATTCAACAACATGAAATAAACCACATTCAAGTAAACTAACAGAATTGCCATCAAATTTATTAGATGGTTGCTATGGAATGAATTGTGTACCCCTAAAATTCACATGTTGAAGTTCTAACCACGAATCTGACTCTATTTGGAAGTAGGGCTTTTAAAGAGGTAATTAAGGTTAAATAAGTACTTAAGGCAGGGAGTCCAAATCCAATAGAGATGGTGTCTTTTATAAAGAGGGAAGGTCAGGTGAAAACATAGAGAGAAGGCAGCCATCTGTAAGACAAGAATGTGGTCTCAGGAGAAACAAACCCTGTGGACACCTTGATCTTGGATTTCTGGCTTCGGAAACTGTGAGAAAATAAGTTTCTGTTGTTTGAGGCACCCAACCTGTGGGCTTTTGTTATGGAAACTTATCAAACTAATACAATGATCATGATTGACACTAAAATAATAATATTTTCTGAAGTAGTGAAAGCTAATACCAAAGAAGAGTAGGGTAGAGAGTGAAATGGAGGTGAATATAGTTTCCTTTATATAGGACTGTAGCTATGTGGGAGGAGCAAAACAGTCCAGAAACGAGAAAGGCTATGTTAAACCCCCAAGAGAGCACTTGTAAAATGTGCTTACTGCAAATTTCCAAGAGATAGCTGGTCATCTTCACACTATAAGATGCATAATTATGAATATTGATTAGAGCACATTTCTCTGTTTTGTAACTGAAGGGAATCTTGGAAGAGATTTTAAATTGAACCAGGCAGGAGAATCTAACAAGGACATTAGCAATGAAGTTGGCACTCTTGGTGAAATTTTAAGGTCACTAAATCATCCAGTCCTCTGAATAGTAAATTATATCATGTTGATGTTATGCCCCAAGCTGTATAAAGTTTAGGGTTGTTTAAAGTCATCTCTCAAAAAATTTCAATGCTCTTATGTGCTTTTCTCTCTAAGTTTATCACTGACAGTTTAAAATCAGAACTGAGTTTTTCTTTCTAGAGGGCATAGTTTACTCCTATTAATACACTTCTATGAATTAGCGTGTTACACTTATTAAAATGAGTTTGCTTGCATTCATTGTGTCCTAATTATTCTTTCCCTTTCAGGGAATTTTCTCCTGCAGTTACTCCCCATCTTCCCTGCATTACCAATTCCCCAGCATAATACAAACACATTGTTAGTCTCCAACACTAAAAAATAATAAAGCACATATTTTCCCACATTACTCAAGGGCTCAGTTCTTTTCCCTCTTATCTTCTCTACTAAACTCAATTTTTAGATAGTCTCATGGTGATTTCTCATATATACATATCATCTTTAAGGTGATGAATACTCAACCTTTCCCCTGGGTTTCAGTTTGGTAAACCTGGGCACTAAGAATTAACAAAAATAAGCCTTTAGCGTCTACCACCGTCTCTAGCCCAACTCTTATCGTTAATATTCTACTTAGCAATAAAAGGCTTAATTCACCCAGGTGTTCACACCAAAACTTCTTTCTCATTCACAATCCATCACAAAAGCTGTGTTTGATCAACCTTAAAATGAGAGAATAATTAAAAAACAAGTAAAACCCAAGACAAAACAAAACACACACACACACCATGGAGCTCAGAAAGTTATTCAAGGAAGCCAGAGGTTGAGAGCACTGCCCACAGCTTCTGCGGGATCCGCTTACTCCATGTGTCCCCACTGGTCAAGCTTTGACTGCAGATCCCTTCTTATCTTTGTTTTCAATCCCCTCCCTCTCCAAAGGTCCCAAGCTCATCCCCACAGCTGATGTGGGCTCACCATTTGTACGCGTGGAGGCTTGCTTCCCTGCTGGCTCATTAAAAATGTCCAAAGGGGTGAACCATCTTCTACATAAATAAGAAAGGCAAGCCAGGCCTCCCAGATCCCCTGAGAGGACTCACTGTAGGCCAGGCTGGGTTAGTTAGAGCTGCCTCCTTCCCACTTCTTGGTCACACCACAGGGTCCCAGGCTTGGGTCTTCCACGATGACCTCTGTAGTTCCAGTACCACAGCCCTCCATGGAACTCATTCTGACTGAGACCACCAAACTCACTAGGTGCAACCCCATGCCTGCCAGGAGAGGGTATGGGAGGCACCCTGCCAGCTGGGCTAGGAAATCTTGAAGTTGCTCTGCAAGCCATCTAGGACAGGCTGGGGGGGGGGGGGGGGGGGGGGGGGGGGAGGTGGACTTGGCCCTAGGCCTAGACCCTACTGTCCTGTTAGTAAGAGCACCCGTGCATTATGAACGCCGCTGGCCATGGAGGAAGACTTGAGGTGGCTTTGATGATGGGCTTCAGAAACTAGTCTATGAGGTATACAGGGGTGGAGAAGACCAGGGCCCAGCAGCAGAGGTTCTGCAGGCGGAACCCTCGGTTGGGCCCCCTGATCTTTTCCATGCCATGCCGCACAAGCATTATTAAGGACTCAGTGACATAAAAGGACTTGATGTACAGCTGCCCGACCCCTCTAAGAGCTGTAGTTCTCTGCACAGGCCCGCACCTGCTCTATGGAACCTTGCCATTGAAGACCAGGTGCAGCTGGTTCCCTGCCAGGATCCAGGGAAACCCCTCCCCCGCCACCGGACTCCTCCGCCCTGTGCATACTCACTGATCTTCACAATCCACCAGTCCTTGTAAGGGAAGGACCAGCAGATGGCACTGTCAAGCGCCAAGAGAACTCCCTGCGCCCCCTGCAGGAAGACCTGAAAATGGTGAGGAAACTGCCCGGAACCAACATGCCCCGGAGCTCCAGCTTGGCCCGCCCGTTTTCCAGCAGAATGGTGATCCTCTTATTCCACTGCTGTAGTCATACAGGGTATTTGGCTGCGTGGGTCCTGCAGGCTTTTCAGGATCGCATTTGTGTTCACTTCGCTGTCGTCTACCAGGAATCTGAGCAGGTAGTCACCGCTCTTGATGTGGCTGCCCTGAGTTTCCATCCTAACTCACATGCATGCAAGCTGCATCCTTACAGGTCACGCCACAGCATGGCAGTGAAAGAGACCACATGCCACCTGCCCGGAGCCCTCCTCAATCTGAGGTTCCACCTTCACCTAACTATTAATGTCTCCATACCACTAGTATGTTTTTTTACAGGTAACTGAAATAAG
>PVKE010016156.1:18975-32492 GCA_004027555.1 Craseonycteris thonglongyai
CTGACTGAAAGGGTAGGATGTCCACAGCTTTCTTGTTTTTTTTGGGGGGGGGGGGTTATGTGGCTTGTTCTGAGCAATAAGTTGTGAGCAAAATAACATCTGTGTTACTGGATTGGAGTATTGAATGGATAATTCTAGATCTTCCAGAATATACTCTTCCCGTGTATTCCAGCCAGTGGTGAGTCCATCAGCCTGGGTCCTAAAGTGAGATTACCAATGGTTACCACAGAGAGCAGAATCCTTAGGAAACCCAGGATGGGTACACAGTGTACTTGTAAGAAAAGTCCCTATGGCTATATGCCACCGAGATTTTCTTTCATTACTACTGCATAACCCACCCATCTGGATTGATGTTCTCTGCTGCTTGGAATATGTCCCATGTGACTGGAGTTCTAACACATTTTTAAAAGAATACGAATCCCCTACCATGGCCTATATGTTGTATTTTTCCATGTATAAGATACCCCTATGTGTAAGGGAACCCCTACTTTTCTAACACAACATTAAGAAATCAATACACAGATTATTCCCGTGTATAAGATATGATCCCCCCCCTTTTTTTTTCAAGATTTATTTTTATTGTTTTTGACAGAGAGTTACAGAGATAGAGAGAAGGGGGAGGGCCCAGAGCAGTCTCCACAATTTTACATTGTCAGTTTTAGACATAGTTTCATTCCACATAGGTGGGAAAGGGGCTGCACAGGGCGGGAACCAGGCCAAGGACCTCCAGCATGGGAGGCACACCCCCATGAGCTGGGGAGTGAATAAGGGGCCTCTCACATGGGAGGCTTGCTCGAGCGAGAACCAAACTGGGGGCCACACCTCAGCTTAGCATATGAGTCTGCATGGGCCAAGGCCAGGATTCAATCCTCAGTCCCCAGGGCTGCCAGGTGAGCACTTAACCCACTGAGCCATCCCAGCATCCCAGACCCCCAATTTTCCATCTAACAATTTTAGACAAAAGTATCATGTAACACATGGAAAAATACAATAAGCCTATGTGACTTGTCTCCTTCCTACTTCCTGATTCTTACACTCTAGAGTCTAGACCAAGCTTGTCCAACCTGTGGCCTGCAGAATGTGTGTGGCCCAGAATGGCTTTGAATGTGGCCTAACACAAATTCATAAACTTTCTTAAAACAGTATGATTTTTTTTTTTAGATCATTAGCTATCATTAGTGTTAGTGTATTTTATTTGTGGCCCAAGACAACTCTTCAGCCAACATGACCCAGAGAAGCCAAGAGACTAGACGCCCCTGCTCTAGATACACTATGCTATTTCTCTTACTTGCCAAGCCTCACTACTTAGGCTTTTTCAATTTTCTGTTCTCTGTGCCTGAAACATTCTCTCCTCATATTTTCACACAGTGGGCTCCATTACTTCATTAGGTTTTTGCTCAATGTAACCCACTTAGAGAGACTTACTTTCTCTCTTTAAAATCTGTCCTTCTTATCCCCACTCATATTTCTTGATATTTGTAACTTCTATATTAGGAAAAATACACAAGGTTATGCTAAAGTAGTAAAATAAACCTCAGGAATTTATCTTAAAATTTTATTTCTTGTTCTCAGTAAACGTCCAACTTAGGTCAGCAGTGAATCTCTGCTCATTGCATCAACCAAGGACCCAGGCTAGTGGAGATCTTATTACAAGCACCCCAAATCCCTGTAGCATGTAGATGGAACCCACACAGTGCCTGGCATGACTAATTAAGTACACAACCTCAGAAGTGACACATGCTGCTTCAACTAACCCTTGGTCCAATAGCCTCCCTCAACCACAGATTTAGGATGTTGTCCTGGAGAAGAGAAGAATTAGATTCTCAGGAAATCTATTAAATATATCAGCTGATATAGTCACAGCTGCTGAATTGATTTTCTGTTGCTGAAAAACAAATTACTGATAACTAAACTATACTTAAATAGTAACTAAGCTATAGTTAAAACAACTTCCTTTTATTAGCTCACAATTCTGTAGGTCAGAAGTTTGCATGAACTTAATGTGGTTCTGTGGCTAGGATTTCATAAAGCTAAAATCAAGACTGAGTTGGGGGCTTATCTGAAGGGTTGGGAGAAGAACCCACTTCTAAGAGCATTCAGGTCTTGATAGAATTCAGTTCCTTACAGTTGTAGGACTGAGGTCCCTATTCTTCACTAGCTATTCTCTGGTCTTAAACATCACTCACGTTCTTCTCACACGGCCCCTTCATGTTCAGACCAGCAACAGCACATCAAGTCCTTCCGATTCCTCCCCTTCCTAACCATTCTTTCTGCTTTTCACAAGAAACAGCATCATCACCTTATTGTTTTCTTTTTGCCTCTCATTCATCTCTTTCTTTCTTTTCTTTTGTCATCTAAAGCTCCTTTTGTTTAATCTTCCTCTCGTCCCACTATCTATCCCTAATGCCAGTCTTACTCTTTTCCTTTTCCACCAAATAAATCCATGTTTTATCCATAGGAATATTTCAAATATGTGACTTTCTGGAACTTTCATGATACATTTGAACAAGTCATATAGGTCTTCATCTCATCTTCACTCACTGGGAGAGGTTTTGGTCCATGGTGAAATGGAGCCTCATGATGAGTTTTTCCTTGGAACATCCTCTTTGTACCAACTTTCCTTACATAGAATGCAGGAATTCTGGTCTCTCTAACACTCTTTCTAGGAGTCACAGAAAACTCAATAGTCATACTATGATAGTTCATTTCTTTTATTAGCTCTAGCTGTTTGCTCTTGGACATTCCCTCCATCATTATCAAAATTTAACCTTTCATATATCTATACACACACACACACACACACACACACACACACACATATATATTTAGTAGTACTTATACATATATACTGTCCAGAAAAAAAATCAGCCATTGTCAATATAATGAGAATGTTATATGATACTTTCCAGACAGCATATATACAGAGGGTGCCAAAAAATGTATACACATTTTAAGAAAGAAAAAAACTGTATTAAAATTGTAATACTCAATATATAATGATAGTAAATAATGAATACAAGTCATGTTTGACTTCTGCAATTACAATTACAAGAGGTCCTCAAAATTGTTACTATTAGTATTTATGTAATACATAGATAACGTCTCTTAATATGAGTATACATTTTTTTTATACCCCCAGTATATAATGAAAAGTTCCTAAATAAGGGAAAGCTTAATTGAAATAAATGAATCTCTAATGACAGAAGTTTGGTTAATGTGGCACCAAGAGTAAAACAAATATTTAAACCAAAGACTCTGCCAAGAACCCCCTAATGCCACCACACAGTTAACTCCTATTCTGATGGATAGCAAGGCTTTGATATTTTTTTGCATATGGTGACTGTTCAACAGTAAGGGATATCCTTTTTTTTTTTTTTTTAATTCTTAACCCCATACCCTAAAAGTGGCATGCTCCCTCTTCTCTATAAGCTCAAGACAATCAGAATCTGTTTTATTTCTTTTTTAAGATTTATTTTATTGTTTTGACAGACAGAGACAGAAAGATGGAGGAGGTCCCAAAGCAGTCTCCATAGTTGTCCATCATCAATTTTTGACATGGTTTCTTTCCACACAGCTGGACAGGGGCTGCACAGGTCGGGAATGGGCCGGAGGCCTCCCGCATAGGAAGCGCACCCCCACGAGCTGTGGGCCGAACTGGGGGCCTCCCACATGGAAAGCACACCTGAGCGGGAGCCAAACCAGGGGCCTCCCACATGGGAAGCTAGCCCCAGTTCAGCATTTGAGTCCACACAGCCAGGGCAGGACTCCATTCTCACACCCCAGAGCTGCAAGGCAAGCGCTCAACCCACTGAGCCATCCCAGCTTCCCTTGTTTATTTTTTAAACATTAAAATGCCTTCTTGACTAGATAAGCAAAGAATGATCCATAATTGGAAGAACAAGAGGCTTTTTCATTTTTTTAATATATTTTTATTTTTGACAGAGAGAGAGATACAGAGACAGAGACAGAGAGAGAACTGAGCTGGGGGAGCTCCCAGTTCAGCATATGGTTCCGCACGGGCCAGGGCCGGGATTCGATCCCTGGTCCCCGGCGCTGCAAAGTGAGCGCTTAACCCACTGAGCCATCCCGGCTTCCCCGGCTTTTTCATTTTAAGCTGAGACCTTTGAACATGGACATGTGGAAAGTATAATTAAAATACAAAATGAAATACAATGAAATAAGTTGAATGGAATTCAGTGGTCCTCAAACCTTGCTGCACATTAGATTCCCCTGGGAACCTCAGGGTGGCTCAGCAGGTTGAACACTCATTTTGTAGCCCCAGGCACAGAGGATCAAATCTGGGCCCACCCCATGCAGACCCATATGCTGAACTGGGGTGTGTCCCTAGTTTGGTTCTTACCAGGGTGAGCCTCCTATGTGGGAGGCCCCATGGTTCGGCTCCTGCCCTTGGTGTGCTTCCCATGTAGGAGGGCCCTGGCTTGCAAGATGTGCCTCCCATTCAGGAGGTCCCTGACCAGTTCCTGCCCTTAGTGGCCTAGAGCCCCCACACCCCCCTCCCCGACTGGTTCTTGCCCTGCGTGGCCCTGGGCCCACCTGTGGAATTAAACTATGTAAAAAAATAATGATGTACAGCCATGAAAACTGCTCTAAGCTCCCTCCCTTCTCTCTGGCTCCCTCTGGCTCACTCTCTGTCAAAAATAAATAAATAAATAAATTAATTAATAATTCCAGTGACCGTGTTTTATCCTCCTAGACCAATTAAATAAGCATGCTTGGGATCCAGACATTAAATTTTTTATATTTAAATCTCCCAGATTTTATTGCACAGCCAGGTTTGAAACCCCTGGAGCAGAGGAGAGGAGTTGCAGGGACTAAAGATGCACGCCAAAGGCTTGGCCAGATTTTGATAGATGGAGAGGAGTCAACATGGTAACCTGGCAAGAGACACGTGTGAGAACAAATGATCAGACTTGAGAATGGAGATGAGGGTAACTTTCAGCCTCCAACTAGTAAGAAGCTAGGACTCTCAGCCCTACAACCACAAGTCAATGAATTCTGCCAATGGGGTGGGTTTGGAAATGGATAATTTTCCAGTCAAGCCTTCAGATGAGAACTCAATCTGGCTGACACTTTGAGCGCAGCTCATGAGACCTTAAACAAAGGAACCAGTTCAAAGTTGCCCAAACTTCTGTCTCACTAAAACTGTGAGATAAGTATATGTGTTGTTTTTAGTTACTAGAGTTGTGATATTGTTAACACAGTAAGTGAAAAGTACTTCATCTATCCAGAATTACAAATCAAAATGAAGATAAAGATGAGTTAAGCAGAGATCAAGTATAAACTGTAACACTCTATCTTATTTGTAGCATTTGTTCTGTGATTGGGGCTTTTGGCTTTCAATAATTCATTTACAAAAGGTTCCATGTAAGAGTTATCACTTTGACTCATAAATGCCTCTTCAAATTGGAAAACAAGTGGGACCCAGGCAATTTGAAGACACCTTTAAAGATTTAACATAGTTCTCATCTTAAAGAAAAACAGGTTAGTGGAATTCACCAATTGTTCACCACATGTTAGTTTGTTATTGTAAAAAAATGTGAGAGGCGTGTTTTTGTCTTTTGAAAGCAATTTTAGGATCGATTAATTACCAAAAGCAAGTGAAAAATGCAAGTCAACTCAAAATAGTATCTATCTATCTATTTATCTATCTATCATCTATCATCTATCTATCTACACTGATTAAGCTCATCAAACTTCTGTAACCCACCTTTTAAATAAAGGATCAAGAGTGTCCTTGTATATGCTCACTTTTAAAAATGACACTGAGTCCAGCTGCATGTTTCCTTTGTAGGAAGTCAGTGACAATCCTGGATGACAAATGAGATTGCCTAATACAAATTAAATAAGGGTATAGGAAGAGAACTTTTGGAAAACTCTTCAAGATGAAATGTTCCTTTCACCCTTTATTCTCTATGTAGAGCACTTTTGGAACATTAAATTTGCTTCAAATGCTACTTTTTAGGGAAGTCCAGAGTTGAACATAATTTATAGCCAAGGGAAACTGGAGATATTGTGATTTAGAATTAGACCTGCAATAATTATTATATAGCTAGCAGTAATAACTTATGTTTGCATGTAGTTTTATAGGGGTGTTCATGTTAATAATCTTCTGAAATGTAATGCTTGAGATATTATGTTCTCCATTTGACATTTGGAGAGAAGGTGAGAAAAAAAGAGAGAGAGAGAGATTGGAGAGAGCGAGAGAAAGAGAAAGAGAGAGAGAGAGAGAGAGCTACGGAGAGAACAAAGCCAAGATGAAAGTGAATATATGCTTTCTTCCCTAAGGCCTTATCATCATCTTACCCCATTTTATTAATATTTGTGTAACAGTGGAAATAGGACTTTAGCCCATCAACCATCCATGGACACCAAGGAGTAGGAGATGTATCAACTTTTACTGAGAAAAATCCTGATTCTTTACATAAGTGCTCCTTTTCTGAGTGTAAGCACTAAGTTCTGAATCTTTGAGAATTGATTCTACAATGAAGAAACCAGAACCCAAAGAGGTTGCATGTCTTTTCCAATAAGAGTAAGAGTTGACTTATAATAGAAACTAATTATGATTCCTTGAGGTCTTACACTGTTTCAGCCACTTTGAACACTTCATCTTTAATGCTTTCAAAAAGCTTTATGCATATGAGGAAACTGAGGCTCAGAGAATTTAAGGCACTCATAGCTGGACAATTAATATACGACACATGAGGGAGATTTAAAGCCAGATCTGTTTAGTGCTAAAGCTCATGTTTTATTTTATTTTTATTTTTATTATTAGTTTTTTTTTGTTAAAATAGAGCACTTATTGAGAATCCAGTTTATTTTATTCTCTGCTATAGCCACTTTCTTATCAGTGAGTCTGAGCCTAGAGTTCTACATCCAAGTAAAGTCAGAATTGGTCTTTATCTTATGAGGATTTATGCAGACTGTTTCTTTCTTCCACAAATAACCAGAGCTTAGGTCCTGAGAAAATAGAAGGATACCTGCTCTCTTGTGGAGGAGTTCTTGTGTGTGTGTGTGTGTGTGTGTGTGTGCCTGCTTATGAATATATAGCTCTGCTATAATAGGTACTGTAAAAGTTGGATGCTCTCTTGATGTTTCTGCACGGTCATATAATTTTATTCTTTGTTTTTTATCATCTGAAGAGTAACTTTTCATTGTTTCCATATGTAGGCTTTCATCAGCATGTACTAAAGATGCCTGCTGAAAAGTCCACAGTGACTGGGCCACCATGAGCCATTTCAAACTGGCTAGACTATGCTTCTTAAGGGCATTGGCTTAGCATCAGGGAGCCTGCACTTCCTTGCTATTTTCTCTGGGAAAGGTAGGGAAGTTTGCAAGTGGTAAAGGACCCTATTCAAGACACCACACTTTGGGTGGAGTCAGGATTACAATGTGGTACAGTGAGTATTTATATGACAAATGAAAGGATTTTCTTAGAATTTTAAGAACAGAAGGTGCAGACAGACACCGTAGTCTGTCAACCACGCTTTAATGAACCAGGGCCCTTGGCTGGCTGGATACTCAGTAACAGAATTTGTGTGCACTGAGAATAAAACAAGGGAGGCTTAGGTTTTGCTTGGGCAGGTATCTCCAAAGGGAGGGAAATATGACTCATGACACCTGAGCTAAGCTGACACTACTGCCCTCACCCTTGGAAAGCAATTTGTGGGCAGAAATCTAGGTTGTTTATAAAAATGACATGAGCAGCAGCTTCAACCTCAGGAGGCTTCATAGGAAGAGATAAAGGGGAGGATTACACAAGCTAAAGCTTTTGTTTAAAGAGAGATTACAAAGCATTTAGTTCAGATCAAGTCAGCCTGAAGTTTAACAGCTAAAATGTGCTCCTTTGCTCTGTAATGAACATTGTTCTTAAACTTAGTGCTCAAATGTGAAGATGAAGATGAGGCTTTATTTGTAATAACTGCAGATGTAGTTCTTGCTCTCTTTTCCTTTTGTTAATATGAATTCAGAAAACTTGAGGATTAGAAGAGATTCTCATCAATTGTCTGGCATTAATTTTTTTAGTAACATAGGCAAATGTGCTTTGAAAATACTTGAACATGAAAAGAAAATTATATAGTAAAAGTAGATGCAACAAGATTAGCACCTACCGAGATTTTCATAAATTTAATGGTTTCTTTTTAGAAATTGTCTAAAGTACAGGCTAACCAGGTTGAAAGAATAAAAAGCACAGGTTTAAAAATAGTCAGTCTATTTACCCTTTGAAACTGAATTGGATTGACTGCATAGCTGATGCAGTGACCACAAAACCTACACATTCAACGATGACTTAAAAATATGGATTGGACAAAACTCAGCCAATTTGTCAACTATTTGCAGAATTGGCCTTTCTTCAGCTAGGAATCATTCCTGATCTTCTCTATGTCAGAGAGGTTTTTGCTTCAGTGAATCTTTTTCTGTCTTTGGGAATTAAAATCTAAAGAAAAGATGATAGAATTCTAAAGTAACTATATACAAAATTAGATGTATGTGACTTATTAGTTCTTTCACTAATACAACGGTGATGAATGGAACATTACTAGATGTCTGGCTCTATTCTGAGCACTGGAGATCTAGTGATAAACAAGACAAATTCTCTGCCCTTAAGTTATAGCAGGGAAGATAAACTAAATAGTGAACAAAGACATAGATACAAGAATATACTTTCAGAATTTGGTGCTACCAAGAAAATATATGACAGAGCATGGGGAATAGAATGGCTATCTGAGAATAGAGATCAGGGTATGCTTTTCTGAGGAAATGACATTTGAGCAGCAATCTGATTATATGTAAATTCAAGCAGTGTGAAGAGTTAACAAAATGGTGCTCAATAGAGAGGGAATAGCATAGGAAAGGAATAGCAGGTATAGTGTTCTCGAAGCAGACACTAGCTTGGAACATTGTAGAAACTTCAGTGAGGCCAGTATGGCTGAAGTGGAGAGGCTGAGAAGAAGTAAAGCAGGACTTACACCTGAAAAATAGCAAAGGCCAAGCTCTGTAGGATAAGGGAGTCCATGGTCAGAAGATAGGCTGTTATCTAACATGATGACAAGTGGTGGAAGAGTATTGCAGGGGAAGTGATGTAATCTGATGTGTGGTTTTAAAAAGCTCTGGTGACTGTATAGAGAATAAACTATAGTGCAGCAAGGGTGGAAGCAAGCAGACCAGTTGTAAGTCAATTTCTGAAGTCCACAAAGAAAATGGTGTCTCAGAGGAATGTGATAGTTGACAAAGGGGATTGGGTATACTTTGAGAATAAACCCACCAAAAATTTTTGATGGATTAAGTGTGGGGGGAGTGATGTGAGAGAGTATTTGAAATAATGGAAAGAGTGGAGTCATCTAGAATTTTTCAGTGCACAACTTCCATCTGTACACAGGCCCTGATTGTGCTTTATGGTGTGGATAAATGCTGTGTTCAATAGTAAGACAATAAAGGAGAAGACTTGGTTATTGTGTGTGTGGAGGGGGCGGGTTTTGGGAGAGTTGGAGGTGGGAATAAAGAGTTTTATTTTAACATGTTTTAGATAATGTACATCTAAACTACCACTATGACTACTAACTACTCAGTTAGGGATGAGTCTAGGGTCAGAGAGAAGTCTGGATGGGAATACAAATTGGGCATCATCGGTATGTAAAAGCTACATGAGATTATGGCATTGGAAGATCACTGAAGAGACAACAGGGCCAACAACCAAGAATGGGTACAGTAATAATCTGGAAAGTGTAGAGGAAAAGAAACTGACAAATAAAACTAAAGAGAAGCCATTTGTAAAATAAGTTAAAAAAAAATTTCACAGAGAATAAAGTGAAGGGAGTATTTCAAATCTCATGAATTGTTGAGTAACATATGGACATTGAATTTACTAATGAATTTAGTGAGATAAAGGTGTTGGTGACATTGACAAAAGTGATTAGTGAGGAATAAAGCCTGATTAGAGAGTTAAAAAGGAAAATGGAAGGTAAGTAAGTGGAAACTAAATGTAGATAATATTCAATGATTTTTCTCTAAAGAGAGCAGAATAAATTGACAATAGCTGGAAGGAGATGTTGGATCAAGTGATTTTTTTTTTTTACAATGTGTTTGTATGCTCTGTTAGAGTTGGCTACATTATGCTGTACTAACAAATTAGACCTCAAATCCCAGGGACTTATTACTATGAAGATTTATCACTTATGCTAAACATTCAAGGAAATTCAGCTGGATGTTCTGCTATCCATATTTCCTTAGGGTCACAATCTGACCAAGGCTCCATTTCCTTATGTCTACATGATCTCAAACATGCAAACTCTCTATTTGCTACAGCAGAATAGAAAGACGATGAAAGAGGGACTGGGATGTGCACTCTTATAGTCTGAAGTGAGTTAATTGGTCAGAACAAACATTTAATCGGTCAGAAGTAATCACTGACCTGCAAAGGAGGTAGAAAATGTAAAAAAGCAAATGAAATTTTAGGGGGAATCATCGCCTCTACCTTATAACCCAATGTCAGTGGTACATTAGGGCACGTAAAGTAGATATCAGAGTCAAATGACTGAGCATACCAGAGAGGATGGAAATCAGTGCACTTCTGGAGAGACTAGTTTTAACAGACCTATCTGAAGAGGATGTTTCACATGTTCTATCAGGAAAGAAAACTTGGGTATATAGATATTGATTCATGAAGGCTTGAAGATTTGACGATGGAAAATTAGAGCACTGTCTTCTGAATATTTTATCAGGAAAATAAAAACTATGATCATTGATTAAGACTAAAGAAGGAGGATTTATTTCTGTAGATTTTTTTAAAAAATTGATTTTATTGTTTAGAAAAGTGAGTGAGAGAGGGAGAGAGAAAGGAAGAGGACTCAGAACAGTCTGAATAGTTTATTGTTAGTTGTGACATGGCTTCACTCTGAACAGGTGGATGTGGGGCCTGTGTGGGGTGGGAACAGAATCCAGAAGCCTCCTACATGGGAGGTGAGAACCTTCCTCAATGAGCCATCTCAGTGGTTAACAGTTGTGCCACAGTTCAGCTTATGGGGTTTGCACAGGCTGTGGCTGGGAATTGAACCCCAGACCTTGTGATTGCAAGGGAAGTGTTCAACCGCTGAGGTATCCTAGCATCCCTATTTCTGTAGACTTTAAGAGAATGTCTGTAATTAATGATCTCCAACAGTAGAAAAGCAAATTTACTAGGAAAATTAGATAAGATGGCAGAGGCAGAATAGCATACTGGTTATTCAGCAGAGATCCTGAAGATAGACTGAAATTCACTCCTGGCAGTGTGATTTATGACAAATTTTTTGGCAACTCACTTAGAAGAAGCTAAGTGCCTCAGTTTCCTGATCTGTAAATTAGGATAATAATACTGTAGTTATATCACAGGATTGTTGAGGAGATTAAAATAGCCTGTGATGTATCACTTGTCATTGTGAGGCTAGCCTGACAGTGGGGCAACTACAGGTTTATGGCCCTAAAAATGAAATGATTCTAGTTACCACAACTGTATTTTATGTCTCTATCCATATTCAACTGCTCAGTTTCTGAGAAGGGGATATAGAGGGGATATAGAGTAGGCAGATAATTAGATTTAGCCAGAGTTATACTCGATATGTATGAGAGAGGGCATTTTAACCAGTACTCATGTTCCTCCAAGGATGAACATGTCTACTTTCACATTGTTCTTTCTTATCTGAAGTTCTAAGCACTTTTCTATTTTCTGTGAGCTATGTCAGATTTCACAAGGTCAAACTTTGTCAGGCCACTTTAGAATATTTAGAGCAGGAATGTTCAACCTTTTGGCTTCCCTGGGCCACATTAACAGAAAATTGTCTTGGGCCACACATAGAATACACTAACAATAGCTGATGATTAATAAAAAAGCACAAAAATTTTCATGTTTTAAGAAATTTACAAATTTGTGTTGGGTCGTATTCAATGTAATTCTTGGCCACATATGGCCCATGGGCCACAGGTTGTACAAGCTTAATTTAGAGGGTTAAAATTCCATTTCTAATCATTATCCATAAAAATTACATATATGGCAGCAACTACTCTGTAAGTCTTTTCATGAGGAAATACCACTTAGAGCTACAGAGTCAAGTAAATTCCATTCATATTTTCTCTCTTGGAAGTAAAGGACGTTATTCTTGAACCCAGTAAAATTATATTATTGAGATAAAGTGAGCATTGTTTTATCCATAGGTGACTTCTTATTTCTTTATTTTAGATTTTATGAGTACTTGAACCTTGATTTTTAGTGGGAAACTTTACACTATGGATCTCTACTTTAATTATCATTGCAGCTTACATACAGTTATCTTAGTTGTTAATGATCTGAAGCAATTGTCACTGAGTAGAAAGGAGAAATAATTCCGATGAGACTATACAGGCATGCCAAATCTGTCTTTTTTTCTCCCACAGGATTGTGTAAAGAGAACAACAAAGGAATTTGTTACTATAATAACAGTAGGACAGTTTTCTGCACGTTTTTCTTTGCCTTTAGAAGTCTTTTTACTTTGGCTTCTCTTTCCAAAAATTCTCTCTACTTTCCTCAGTAACCCAGGCTTTACAGAAACCCTTTTGATATTTGATTCTAGATATTATTCAGTATCTAATTCATTGGGATTCCCCACCCTACAATTGTTAGATGTCTGACTTAAAAGAGCAAGTAGCTAGCAAACTCTGTGATGGCCTCTTCCATCTCTAAAATGCACATGTAAAGCTACGCAAACAAAAAAATGTATAGAAACAGCAAAATATGAAAAGTCAGAAAAAAGAATCTAAAATTGTAAAATAATCTAATGCCAAAGTCAAAAATAAATGGTAATTATTTATATTGCAGATAGAGCCAGGTGGGAAGACTCTCCATGTTTCATTCTACTCCTGGACACATTCTTCTATTCCTAAAACCTGGATAACCAATAAAATAAGCAAGTCTTCTATGGCATCCAGTTTAGAATGCTTACCTTATTTGAGTGGTGGAATTATGAATGATTTTGATATATATATATTTTTGTCTTTATCTTATAGTTTTTTAAATATAAATAGCTTTATAAAGGTAGTATTTTGTCTATTATCCATTATCTATCATCTATAGCTATCTATCTATCTATCTATCTATCAGTCCTTTTTTTTTTTTTAATCTATGTATCTATCTAATGGCAGAAATAATCTCAAAAACAAAGTGGTTGTCTTTGGGATTGGATGTTTGGGTGATAATTTGTTTTTTCTAGTTTATTATATTTCCAAATAGTTTAAATATATTTATGCATTATAATAGAAATAGGAACAAAATATAGTTTTTTGAAAACAATACATTAGGAGACTGTGAAGAAACTGTATTACCTCTTATTTTAAGTCAGTTTCACAACAAAATATTTTCTTTTCTACTTGATGTATTTTGGGTGGTCTGCCTTAAAATATAGTGGTAGGCAGAGCTCACAATTGTGGTTCCAAAGGGCCACCAAAGAGCTAGATTGTCTAGAAACTAAAACTGAGAATAACTTTTTAAAAAT
>PVKE010016157.1:0-32389 GCA_004027555.1 Craseonycteris thonglongyai
CAAATCCCAGCCCCGGCCCATGTGGACCCATATGCTGAACTGGGGAGTGCCCCCAGTTCAGTTCTCACCAGGGTGAGAACCTGGCCCAGTTCCTGCCCTGTGCAGCCCCGCCCACCTGTAGAATGAAACTATGTGGAAAAACCGATGATGTGCAACTATGGAGACTGTTCTGGGCCCTCCCCCTTCTCTCTGTCTCTGTATCTCTGTGTGTGTGTCTCTCTCTCTCTCTTTCTCTCTCTGTCAAAAACAATAAAAATTACAAAATTACAACAACAACAACAAAAACTATTACACATATGTATGATTTTGATGGTAATACCTTAGGCATTTTGACATATGTTTTGTCCTACCTTTGTTTAATATTTGTCTATTTTGCCCTATCTTTTTCACTTTTTCTGTTGTTCAAAGATTTTCTAGTAATTAAAATGAGAAACAATTAATAGAATGAGATCTAATAGGGTTAACTATAAATGCCTACTTATATGTTTAGGTAGAAATACTTGAGGAGACCAAAGCGTTTTAATAAATATTCATTATCTATAGGAGTCATGATCAGATTTAGGCAACAGACTGCAATGTCTCCTGACAAGACCAATGCAGTCGGTGAACTATACTATTTATGTTAGGAAAATCAAAAGTAAAAATACCTCAAATCTTTGACATGATCTGGTCATAGTTGAAGTACTGTGTTCAGTTCCAAGGACCATGTTCAAAGGGGATCAATGATCTGTAAGTTAGTGTGACTGAAATTGCAAATGGTTTCCATATGGAATTAAGAACTCCTCCAGCATTGTATTAGCATGGGTATCCGTTTTGATTAGCTGTAAAGGCATACTTCTCAAGATTGAAACTATAAAAAGTGAAAATAATTTTCCTGTGACATTATCTTGTTTTCACAAAGCTAATGGGTATGTACCAGAGTGGCCCTTTTGGCATGAAACCCAATCCACGAACAGAGTATGTTAGCTCCCTCTAACATCTCTCCAGATCAGCAAAATCCTGAGACCTGAAAGGCAAAACAGTCTGGGTGTTTTCAGGATAAAAATTTTTCTCATTATGAGGATTCCTTCCCCATTAATAAAACATGGAAAAATATCAAAGAAAAGGGGATGAGTATGAGTCACAGAACTATTTTTGTCATTGTAGCATGTTTTAAAATTATTCAAGCAGATGTACATAGAAACAGGTGCCAAATTATTTTACAATAATATTATAAAATATTTGTCTTGACTGAAAAGCTTATGGCTAGCAACCTAAGAAAATCCTGTTGGAATGTACATGTTTAAACCTGTCTTCAGAAACTACTTAATATGTTGATAATTACTTAAGAGTCTTTTTAATGTCTGGCTTCAAATTGCTTTTTCTGTGATACACACACACATACACACTCAATACAAGCAAGCCAGATGGCAATGCATGAGTTGAGAATAATTTAATGCTTTTGCTTAACATAGATAGTACTGTAACTTGGCTTACTGTGAGAAGGAAAATTATTTTTAGGATGTCAACCTTCATATTTAAATGTACATATCTATGTATGTATGTGTATATACATAGGGTACAAATCTATAAAGGATTTTTTATATCTGTATCTTGTTTACTTACTCAGTGCATTTTATGTATTCATCAATATAACTTAATGGGCAAGTACTTTGCAGTACATTTTCTCTGTGAAACATTTATTCATTACAGAATAGGTATGAGAAGACAGGTCTGACAAAAAAGAATAAAAAGCACCTGCATTAAGACCCTTGTTCCACAAATGCAATATGACTAACGATTAACCAAAGCCAAGATAGTAAATGCAGAAGGACATATTCAAACCTTTAAACAGACCACACAGTTATGATACATATTCATTAACAAAGTGAAGCCTAACATTACTCAGCATGGATGTGCTAGGTAATTATAAATTCATGCAACAAACTCTAATTGTGTTTATTCCTGTTCAGTAATGAACTTAAGGTAATAGACATTTTTTAACAATTAAGTATAGTTAAAACATTTTTTTTTTTTAATTTATTGTTAAATTTGATGAGGCTACATTGGTTGGTAACAATCAGACAGTTTACAGATGTACAAGTCCACCTCACATCATTCAAAAAATTATCTCAAACATTGGGCAAAAATAAGAATCCTAGTGAATAATTTATTCTGTTATTTTCTGCTACAAGTTTTAGCCAACATGTTACAGTGAGCTGTAATATAACCACAAACTATTTAACTTTCCTCAAAAAGTAAGAAAGTATCTTCAAAGTAGTCTATATGCATTGCCACACATTATGTTCTAATTTCTCATTTCAGAAAAATAGAAATGGTATCAGAAAGTTACCTGTTCTTTAGTAAATCTCCACAGAATCTGCATTTTATTGCTGAAAAATCACTGATCTTATGGAATATTTCAAAATGAAGTTAACTTCCTTGCATTTTTTTTTTGTGTCAACAAATTATCCTATCCTCTTTTATTCTTATCTTCCACTTGTTTGATTCTTTCCCATCAGTTGGTACACATCTGCCATTTCAAATCACACCAAATCATTTTGCTTTCCTCTGGATCTGTGTTCCACTCATATGTAAGAACTTTTTAGTTACTCAGATAGTCTTGAATGCTTGCATGTTGTAGGTAAAGATCAAATATATCTGGGTTCAAATATTTTCTGGGTTCCTCTATCTTCCAAGAGACTGTCCTCGCTACTTTGATGTTAAGCAAGACTTCTGTCTTTCTCTAAAGTTCCATGCAGTTAGGTCTCCTCCACTGAACCCTTCATAACTCAACTTTACCTTTTTTTTTCATTCTAGTGCACATTGCTAATAATCTTTGGGTTTTCAATCAACATTGAATAGCTAATCAACAAGTACATTTCTCAGTATTTAAATCAGGGTTGGGTTAAGATCCAAAACAATGTATGTTAAATTTTTTGACATATTGAATTAATGGCTGTATAACTATTGGATACTACATTTAGCTTAATGTAACCTCCCCCCCCCCAAATAAAGGTGATCTACACACCCTTATATGTCTCAGGGGTCATGGCTCTGTTACAAAATGCTAGAGATCGATTAAAAGTACAACTTGCGTACTTAACCGTCCTTGAATTTCTTGGATTCTAGAGTCACAATAGAAAGAATAGGTAGATTGATACTTTTACTTTGCATTTGAAGTCACAATGACTACACATTACCATCAATATAAATTATATCTACAGTTGCAAAAGGACTCCTGTCTTCTGCACCCAACTCATTTACTTGAAAGGAAGTTAACAACCTCAGTCTATGTTCTTTACAGGCTTGGTGACTGCCTTCTCTGCAATTGATTAGACTCCATTTGTTTACATAATGTTTAGAAGGATTTCAGGCACCAATCTTTCAAGTTTCCAACAAAACAACATGGTTTTCAGTTTCTTAGAACATAATTAATCTGTAGACTTCTGTGTTAGGTTAACTCGATTGATTTTTCTCCCACCCCCTCCCCAACGTTGTCACTTGATAGCTTCAAACTGGGTCTGGAAAAGTTCATTTGCATTCATACCAGCAAGACTGAAGAACAAACCAAGCAAACATGTCTATTTATATACTGCAATATGTAACTTGCTTCCCTCAATCAAGACTTATTTTCAATACCATGACCAACAGAAGCATTTAACAAGTTTTCTCCCACATGAGTGATAACTTGGAGGATGTATGTATTTCTTTAAACGATTTTTTTTTCCCTGTGCCGTTTATGGAATGTGATAAAAAATAGAAGTAAAAGTGTATATCTCACTAGAAATTCACAATGCTACCTTGCCATTTGAACTTTTTCTCCTTGTTTCCTGACATGTTAAGTATCTCCATTATAATTTAAGTTGTACCTGATTATAAGTTTAAAAGGTTACAGTTATATCTCAAAAGGAATTATTTTTTAAAAATCAGTAATTCACATTAAACTGCAATGACTGCAGTCTTAACCCAAGATTGTCATTTTTCATGCTGATCTCTTTTGGGAGTGGATACTGGTATTGGCTTCACAGAATAAAAAGCATCTAAAGTCTATGTTTTCAGGCATAGCATTTTTTCAGTATTAACTCTTCTGGACATTTTTTTTTCTAATTCTTCTCTCATGAAAATTCTTGATATATTTTCATTGAATGTATTTAAACTGTGTTCCCTCCCAGGAAGCAAACATTTAGCTGAACCCAATTATTTTTCCAAACATAAACTCACATGGTTTTATCTACAAAATGAAAATCTTTACCTGTGTGTGTGTACGTGTGTGTGTGTGTGTGAGAGAGAGAGAGAGAGAGAGAGAGAGAGAGAGAGAGGAGAGAAGCATGAGAGAGAGAGAGAGAGAGAGAGAGAGAGACTGAGACCTGTGTATTATTGGAAAAGTAGACATGAATGAAAAAATCATCGCTATCCCTGTGGCTTCATAATGCTGTAGTATCATGTTAATGGCAGAGACGATATGCTCAGTCCTTTCAGTCAACACATTCTTCTTTTCACAACCTAATCTCCTTCAAATAAAAGAGAAATATATTTTTAGCCAACTCTCTGGAACCAAGTCATTGATTTATGAACATAAGTTGAAGGACTTCATGAATTTTTTCCTGACCTCCATCTGTCATTTTCTTAGTCATATCTATTTTAAGAAATATAAAACAAATTGTCCTAATGGGGCACATTATCACCTTGATATATCACACAGGAAGAATTGCTTCTGCTTCTTATCACACCCACACAGAAAATTAGCTTTATACTGTTCTAACCTGATTTTCTCTCTATTCTTTATTATGTTATACTATGGTGATATACATTACTCAAATGCTGATTCATTCTGAATATGCTCACAAGAGATTGGAATACGTCCCTTCAAGTCTTTTGTAGATAAGGCCAGACAACCAGAAATAATTGTTCCTGCAGCTGAGAATTCCTGGAAAATTAATCCACTAAAGCTGCCTAACTGATCATTATAGTGACTGCTAACCTTCTTACATGTGAGTTCATGTTCTAACAACACTATCAGTTATGTCTGACAGGAGCCACATTAGTAAAGCCTCAAGCCTCACTCAACATAAGCATAATAAGCAATTACTTATATCACTAATCATTAGGGGAATACAAATAAAAACTATGGTGGGTTACCATGTCACACCCATTAGGACATCTGTAAAAAACAAAACCAAGAAATAGCAAGTGTTGGTGATGATTTAGAGAAATTTGAACCCTTGTACACTCTTAGTAGGAATATAAAATGATACAGTGCTATGAAAAGCAGTATGACAGGTCTTCAAAAATTAGATGTATAATTGTAATATGATTCAGTAATTCCATTTCTAGGTATGTACCCAAAAGAAGTGAAAGCAGGAACTCAAAGAAATACTTGTAGACCCATGTTCATAGCAGCATTATTCACAACAGCTAAACTATGGAAGAGACTCAAGTTGCTTATTTAGCCTTAAAACTGAAGGAACATCTGACATTTGCTATAATGTGGATGAACTAGCTAAGGACTTAGGACATCATGCTATGTGAAATAAGCCAGTGATACATTCATTCATACACACACACACACACTCACATACACATTCACACTCACAAAAAATATAGTATGATTTCATGTATATGAGGTACTTAAGGTAGTCAAAATCATAGAGGCAAAAAGTACAATGCACACACTAAAAAAGACAGTAAACAGGAAAATGTGCTCAATAGTCAGGGCATTCAAATAGAGACAAGAGTTTGCTATCTGACAATTTTCAGATTGACAGAAAGTAATGGTTATGTTTCTAGTCAACAGTAGGCTGTTAGTAGTTACATTTTTGGGAAAGTAAAAATTTATACATGGATTTTTGACTGCTATGGGTCAGAACCCATAATGTCTTGTTCAAGGGACAACTATAATTGGAAGGGCAGCATGGCATGATGTAATAAAATCAAAGATGTCAAATTCCTAAAATCTAACACTTCAGCCATGTTTCAGTTGAATAGATTATTTAAAAAAAAACCCAAAAAAACTATGTAGCTATCTGAAGCAGAAACCTATTGAAAATTCAGGCAGGCTGAAGAAAAAGGCCCTGGGCGTGGCTTCATAATGACTCCCACAGCAACCCCTCTTTCAGGCCACCTGGGATGCTGTTCTCCCTGTCACAGTAAGAGCACTAGGGCATCAGGATGGAACATAGCACCACACAGCTGTGACACCAGATTAGGAAGCTGTCACCACAGTTGTCCTTTCCAGGGCCACCAGCAGAGGATGTGCTCCTGATCCTGGATCATGACAATGGGACATTGTCTGCTGCCAGAAAATACGAATGAATAGAAGGCCCTTGTGCCCACTCACCCTGATGGTGTCTTCCTTCCAAGTCTTCATGTAAACATCTGACTGGGAAATCTGCAATGGCAGATCAAAGAGTTTCTAACTTTCCAGGTTCTAGAATATGGTCAGGTAAACAAGGAAGAGCTTGAGATAGAAGTTGAGCACAGAGCTACTAAATCCATCATATGCAGCAATTTCACTTCTAGGCACACAATCCAGAGCATTGGTTATCCATAGGGGAAGTATTGGTGTTTTCAGAAGCTAATTTTTTATTGTGTCAGATTTTTATTTTAGGATGTTAAGCATCCCCAGAGCCCTAGCATCAATCACCAGTAGTGTCCCCAGATATCACGACAAACGAAGGTGCACATATACCCCTCCAAACACACACTAGGAGGACAGCACACCAACCACATGGAACCATTTTCCCTGAGGCATTTTCAGCATACCTGCATCTAGATATTCACAGTGTCTATTACAGTGAAAAATTTAAGAGCCTAGGATTGTCAGTAGTGGAATAAAATGGAGAGATACAGTCAGCTTTATGGCTTGCAACAATTAAAATGAATGAGATAGCTACATATTATCAATAAGAATGATTCACGAACAGATCACCTTTTGTGGAACACAATAACAAGTTGTAAAAGGTCTGGTATCATTGACTCCATCACCTGCCAATACTGCAGATACAGCTTTAGGATAGTTTGACAAAATTAACCTCTTGAGCCAGCATGAGTCCGCTATTCTGGGAATAGAAAGGTCTCCACTCCTGTTTGTTTACTCTTCGCATGTCTGTTGACATCAAATGATTAGAGTTTACAATGTAGCTTAAGCCTTAATGATATCAGTACACACAGAAGATAACAATATTTGTACAGGAGACTGTGATAATTTGATAAGTCTGTTTGAGGCTATAGGTGACAAGCCAGGGGCTATGGCTGCCCCTGGGGTTGTCCCAGCCTCCATTGGGACTAAAAAGATTAATATTACAAGTAACTTGAACCCATTTGATACACAACCTTTGGGAAGATCTTTATTAAGAATCAACAATATTCACATTAGCCTCATACTTTATTCTGCCAAATCTGACTTTTCTTTAAAGAAGGTTTGTTTTTGAGACTAATATCCAATATAACCAAATAAAATAAAACAAAGTCAAATATATTCAGAAGAGGTAGCTTACAAGGGCACACACCATGTTAAATCTATTTTTTTATTTCCAACTGCTCCTGAGAGCTAAGAAGAGTCCTTGGCTCACCTTAATGTTTGCTGACTTATTCCTGCTCTGTTTTCATTGTCATGGGTCCTAGGTTCTAGCCATTTTTTTCATGATAAAATGATGAAAGGGGGAGGGAATGAAAAATTTCTGATTACAGAGTGCTCATATAGGAGGACTTTGTCCTGAAAAGGATTCCTGGTGAATAAACACAAACCACCAAGTGGTCACTAAATCTAAGAAATTCTCTCCCAAGCTCTGAAAATGACCCAGTCTTAGCAGTCACTACAAACCTAATTAGTTTGTTGGATGCAGCAAAGTTAAGTTTTACGTGCATGATGAGTTCAAAGAAACTTTGTTACCAATTCTTTGAAGCCTGTTTTAGAGCAACAACAACAACAACAAAATTAACAAGTAAAGGAAGAAAGAGGAGGGGAGGAGGAAGGGGGAAGAGGAGAAGGGTTGGGGTGGGGATGAGAGGGGAGAGGAGGAGAGGGCAGAGGAAACTAGGAAATGGGATGGGAGAGTAGGAGGGGGAAAGGGGAGAGTAGTAGCCACACCAGTATCTCTTCAAAGAAATCAAAGATGTGATGTGGACTTGTACATCTGGAAATTACCTAATTGTTACCAACCAATGTCACCCCATTAAATTGAACAATAATAAAAATATATATATATGCTCAACCAAATAGGTTACAATTGAAAAAGAAAACCCCATGTAAACTTAATGCCTTTTTTGCCCTTTGAGCCAATCACAAATTCCTGGAAATCTCTTCTTTTGGGGGACCCAAGTCTTCTTCCCTTCTTACAAGGAGTAAACACTCTCTTCCCTCTTCTGGATGCTTCGGGGTCAGTTTGCTTCATTTCAACCCTCTGCCTCACCTGTTCTGTCTGATCTTTTCTGAACTTTACAGCACAAAGAAAAGATGGCGGGTGAAGCTACGCAAATGTTGGAACTCAGATGCGATATTGCTTCCATCTCTGCTTGATCCTTTCTTTCTTCCCAAAGCTCGATTTCAGTGCCTCCTGCTCATAAATCAAATGTTTTCTGCTTCTGAAACACATCATGCACCTGCCCGAAGCGCTGCTTAGATTCTCTCTCTGGGGTATAGTTTGTGTGAAGACCACTGAGATGAAAGCCTTCAGCATTTGCTCTTTCTGACACCCGGGAGGCAAAGCCCGGGCAGACCGTTTTGTATTCTAGCCGCTAAGTGATAGTGAGTCAGATGGAGACAGAAAGTTCAAGGTCTGGCCACATTAAGCTTTGGTATCACAGAGCTGCACACTTCGACTATCATTTGAGGCAGGCACGCTGGCTTTAGCAACATTTCACATGTAAGACATAAGTACAGTGAAATCCTCTAAGTCCTCACATTTATTCATTCACCAGACCAAAATCATAAGCCCTGTCACAGACATCACGTGTTCTGAGGCCCTGCCCAAATGAAAGGGCAGTTTGCTCGTCTTTACAAGGAGTCTGAACAAACTCAGCCCACTGCTAGAATCTGTAAGTGAGAGAAAGGGTCTGGGAGAGCCGGTCCGCCTCATTGTTTTATGAAGAGGCTGCAGGGAACAATAGCACCAGTGGGAACGTGGCTTTGATGTGATAAAATATTTATCTTGGAATCCGAAATATAGAAACTCAAATAACAAGGTATTTCTTGAAGCCTCATAAAATGGTAATGGAGAGACAGCCCCACCTGTGAGAAAGAGCTGGGGCTTTGAACAGCATGGAGTAGAGACGTGGACGTGGATGCAGGCAGACTCAGCTGTGGGAACCTCTCTGGGCTTGTTTCCTAGCACCGCCGTGTGGCTAATGCCATCCACTCCGTGTGCCTAATTAGGACCATGAGCACCATAAGTTCCTTAACGACGTGCCCTATGAAAACCGAAGACTGGTTTCTCTTGATGGTGTGGCGTTTGGTGTCTTGAATGCGTGAGCAGAGTTCAGTGCCTTCCTGAACACCAGCTCTTCGAAAATCTTGGTTGACTAAACAGGCTCTTGCTTAATTCAGTCATTTACTTCCTACGAACTTAATTGCTTGCCTGGCTCTCAGCATCTAGCTGCGGACAATTGAGTGGACCACCAACCCTCCCTGGCCAAAACTTAATGGGAGGATTTAGTGAGCTTTGTGGACAGACAAAAAAAAAAAAAAAGCCAGCCTGAAGGTTTCTTTTACTAAAAGAGAACCTGAGATTTCTTCTAGAAAAAGTTACAATTATGAGTATAGAGTGTAGAACTAGGAGTTTGATCACTTTAAGGCAAATTCTTGCCTTTTTGAGATGTTAGTATTTTAAAAAGAATCTGTCAAGATAATAAAAATGTGTTGAAAAATTCTATGAGCATGAAGCAATATTAAAGTTTTTTTTTTTCTTTAATAATGATTGAATGAAAGAAAATAAGAACATACCCCTAGTGGGCGAAGCCCCAGGGTCTAGCTGAATTCTACACAATTATACACTGTGGACTGAAGAGAAACAGCTGGAAACTTATTTTTTTATTATTAATGAAATCAAAGGGATATTTTCAGTTATATTGGGGAGACTGCCCCAGCCTTAGGGGAAGCCTGAAGCTGCCCAGGAAGCTTTAAATCTCAGCCCCAAACTCCATGTAGTCAGACGGACATTTCCAGCTTACTGTCCAGGTAAATATTTCACAAACCACTGCAGCTCCACTTGCTTCTCACAATCTCCCATTATCAAAAGGTCATTTGTTCTAAGACTCTTTTGAACCCTGCATTTTAAAGGGCTGCATCTGCTCTGAAATTATGGCTTAGGAACTCATGCTTTCTGTTCAGTTATGCTTTGCCAGGGCCTCTAATCCCAGGTCTGCTCAGTTTCTACAATTATTGATCAGCCTCAGGTGAAGCTGGGCCCGGAGCCACCTATCTGCCAACTCATGTTTCCACGGAACCTTTATTAACTGCCCAGGGGATGTCCAGTGAACCCTTTAGAGTTGTACATTTCATGCACGCAAGGGTCTCTTCCTTTCCCTAATTTTACCTGTCAGCCCAACAACTTCCTCTTTCTCACAGCCAACATTGACATCTTAGCACTTGACTCCATTCAGACCTGAAGCAGAAGGGCATGAAATACACTCAATTCTTGTCTCAGTGTTCCTAGCACATTAAGTCTGTCACCCCCTTTTAGTGTGTGTCCAATCAGTATACCTTAGGTCTTCATTTCCAATTGTTTGGGCAAGATATCCTCTCTTGCCTTTTACCCTTGTGCTGTTGAAAGAATGAGAATGTTTCTTTCCCCTGAGATCAAGGGCAGCGTTGTAATGATGGACAATGAAATTCGTGAGGACAGCCCAGAGTTGAATAATCCACATGAGATAAAAAATAGAGAACTTCATAGTGTTTATCAGATAGAGTGGAGAAATCATTATTAATGAAGTTTGCTTGTATGAATTATTCACAGCCTTAATGAAACATTAGAAATGTACATAGACTAGCACTGTGGTCAGAGTCAGAGTAAATGGAAGCCAATGGCCTGACTGAATAACCTCTATATGAACTTCTTCTTCACTGTAAAATGAGGATAATTCCTATTAAACCTAATTTCAGTGTTGCTGTGAAAATCAAATGAAAACATATTAAAAAATGAACTGAAATGGAAAAAGCATAACCAAATGGCAATTCAATACTCTTAGGTCCTGAAACTTGTCTTGTTAAAAGGGGAATATGTATTACCAGAACAAGCAGTTTTCCTTCAGGAAAATTAATTACTCTTCAGTGACACAGAGACTTGCATGCTGTGGATGGACAATAAAGATGCATTGAGTTGAAATCCGTGTCTGTGGTTAACAAATTCTGAAATTCAGTTAATAGCTATTGACTATAAAAAAATTTCTTACCTGCCCATACATTCTGTAGTTTTTATCTACCGTATTTTCCGGCGTATAAGATGACCGGGCGTATAAGACGACCCCCTAATTTTACAGTTAAAACATAGGTTTAGGCCTGTATTTGCTGTATAAGACTACAGCCTCAAAAGTGGGGGGTAGTCTTATACAGCGAATATAGGCCTAAACCTATGTTTTAACTGTAAAATTAGGGGGTCGTCTTATACGCCCGGTCGTCTTATACGCCGGAAAATATGGTATAAATTTTGATAATATGATTATGCATTTTATAAGATTTTTATAAGAATTAAGTGAACTAACACAGTACCTGGCAGAATAGTGCTCAAATAGCAGTCATATATATGCCAATTTGGCTACAAGGAAGAGACCATATAACTTCTTTAAAAATACTACACTGAAAAGAAAACATATTAATCTCTCAAACATGGTTAAATACCTGTTTGTTTAAGGGATGGTGAAGACCATTAGCTCCCTAATGGTTGGAATTTAGCTACTTTGTTCACAATTCTGGCCAATATGGTCACTCACCTGATCACTATTGCCTCAATAAATATGGTTGTTTTTATGTGCTTGTTTTAGGCACTGAGTATATAAAATTTCATAAAGCTTGCTTCTTAACCTCGGATAACTAAGGGACATTTTGACAAAAATGCAGGAACTGAATTAGGCATTTGACCAATTAAATATTTAAATATTTCATACTTCTTTTTTATTTAAGATTTATTTTTATTCTTTTTGACAGAGAGAGAGAGAGAAGGGAGAGGGCCTAGAGCAGTCCCCAGAGCTGCACGTCATTAGTCTTCAATATAGTTTCATTCCACAGGTGGGCATGGGGCCACGCAGGGCAGGAACCAGGCAGGGGGCCTTCCACATGGGAAGCACACCCAAGTTCAGCACATGAGTCCTCATGAGCCAGGGCCAAGACCAGGACTTGATCTCGGACCCCGTGGCTGCAATGCGAATGTTCAACCTGCTGAGCCAGCCTGGCTTCCCCAATTTTGTAGTTCTTATTAGCCATAATTTTTAATTCAGATATAATTCATACTATTGAGGGTTGACTAGTGCCCCCCTGAATTTATGTCCATTCAAACCTCAGAATGTGACCTGTTTTGGACATTGGGCATTTTCAGATTTAAATAAATATCTATCAAAATAGAATAATCCTGGACTAACAGTGAGTTCTAAACCAATAACTGATGTCTTTATAATAGGAAAGAGGTAGTATTCACAGATACAGAGACACACAGGGAAGAAGGCAGAAAAGATGGGAGCAATGCTGCTACAAAGTGAGGCACAGCAGGGGCCACCAGAAGCCAGAAGAGGCAAAGACAGAGTTTTCCTTAGAGCCTTCAGGACTGTGAGATAAATTGTTGTTGTTTTAAGTTGTGGTGATTGGTTATGACAACCCTAGAAAACAAATACACTCATCCAAAATTCAACCCTTTTAAAGTGTACAATTCAGAAGGTTTTGGTATATTCAGAAATTTGTACATGAATTCCAAAATATTTTTATCACCCCAGAAACAAACCCTGTATCTGTTAGAAGTCACTCCCTGTGTTGCCCCTCCCCCAGCCTCTGGCAACCACTAGTCTGTTTTCTGTTCCTATGGATTTACCCAGTCTGAACATGTCATATAAGTGAAATCATGTGTGTATAGATATGTCATGTTTTGTTTATCCAGTCATCATTCATGAACACTTGGATCATTTCTATATTTGGGCTACTCTGAATAATGTTGCTTATGAACATTTGTGTACAAATTTTATGTCGAGACATGCTTTTAACTATTTGAGTATATGAGGGTTGTCTGGAAATTATGCAGTCATGTAACATTCTCATTATATTGACAATGGTTAGATTTTTTTCTGGACAACCCAAGTACATTTAGTAAAATTGCTGAGTCATACAGAAACTCTTTGTTTACATTTTTGAAGAACTACCAAACATCCCAATGTGGCTGGACCATTTTATACTATCACCTGCATTGCATAAGGTTTCTAACTTCATTACATCTTTGCCATCACTTGCTATTTTTCATCTATTGATTATAGCCATCCTACAGGGTATGAGGTAGTATCTTATTGTGGTTTTGATTTGAATTTCCTTCATGACAAATGATGTGTTTTTTCCCTGAGCTTATTGGTTATTTGTCTGTCTTCACTTGAGAAAAATCTATTCAAATCCTTTGCTCATTTTTTAATTGGAATATTTATCATTTTGTTGTTGTTGTTGTTGAGCTATAAGAGCTCTTAATACTGAATACTAAACCTAAATCAGTTATATGTTTTGCATATATTTTATCACATTCTGAATTTTTCTCCCTTCCTTGATAGCGTATTCTGACACAGAATAGTTTTTAATGTTTATATTTTTAGGGGGTTTCTTATAATTTTGATGTCATATCTAAGAAACTATAGCCTAATGTAGTGTCATGAGCTTGTTTTACTTCTTAGGCTTTTAATTGCTTACATTAAGTATTTTACCCATTTTAAGTTAGTCTTTGAATATGATGTGATACAGAGATTAAATCTGGATACAAAGTTGTTCCATATTATTTGTTATAAACACCATTCTTTCCCCAAATGATTGTCTAGCATCTTTGTTGCAAATCAATTAATAATAGATATATAGGTTTATTTCTGGACTCTCAATTCTATTCCATTGATTTGTTTGTCATCCACAAAGAAGCAAATTAATCTTTAAGTTGCAAATCCAATACCCTACTCACACATTTAACATAATTCAGTAACTTCTAATTTTCTTAGGACAATGACAATGCCCTATATCTTATGGACTCTATCTTGTTCTCCAACCTTACCTGGCATAATTCCTTTCCTTCCAAGTGATATTTTCCTTCAATTAATCTCATAATGTACCTACCTTATTCCTGCATGAAGCTTTCACATTTGCCATTTTCACTTTCTGTAAAGTTTATGGGACACCACTCTGTTAACAGAGAACCTCCCTTCTTATCCTCCTCCTAATTTTATTAAGCTTTATTACTTCTTCAAAGGAATATATTTGATGACTCATATTTATTTATTTTCTCCTAGAACCCTGTGATTGTCCATCATATATTATAGCTTGTAATTTATGGTTCTGTGTCTCTTTTATCTTTCTCATTGATAATGGAAAGAGAATCACTATATATCCAGTTTTTAACGGTATGCTTGGTACATAACAGATGTGGACCACATAGTAGTTAAATAAGTAAACAAATGGACCTGCTATTATGCACCCAGGCCTAGACAAATATGCTCTTCATAAAATGTTCAGTATCAGTGAGACTGGATCCCAAACATATTGATACAATTTTGGGGGGCATGAAGCAGACTGAAGTAGTATCAACGAAGAAGTACAATTTCTTATTTTTAGCTGGTATTTTAGGAGTTATGATCACTCCAAAACTTGATGGATTTAACTTTTACAATCAAATGTGATTTTTGTTTTTCCTGAAAGGGTCATTACTGTTGTATATTGTGCTTCTGGTGATGGTCTAATTGTCCAATCAAAAATTTATACTCTTGTTAATAACAGAGCAAATTTTCAATCCTCACATAAATGTCTCATTATTTAATTTATCTCTTTTTTTATTTCATTATTTCTTTTCATATTGGATTTCAGTCCAAAGATAGAAAGCTTTTCGCTCAGATAGAGGATAGGCATTCACCAGGATTGCAGTTTCATTTTCACAACTTCTTTAACTTAATCCTCATTCATACATACTCACAGATAACTAGAAATTATGAAGCACTCGATAAAAGAATAAATTTGAAAGGCAATGTCAGCAATAAAAGAAGAAATAATGACCTCTGAGGAAAATAGACAAATCAGTAAACAGAGGCAAAAACCCACAGAATTATAAAGAAAACCAGACTGTTTTAAATGGAGCAATCTGAGAATAAATATTATACATGTATATACATATACATGTATACTTATGTAATGTTATATATTAAACATAAAAATAAACTTGACCAATTGCTTAAAATTTTAAAGTATATACCATAACTTAGAAAATAGATCTGTATAAAAAAAACAAGATAGTGATCTGTAAATACGGATGAAATAAATGCCCAAAATATAGAGAAACAAAGAATAAAGCAATGGGAGAGGAGTGAAAAGTAAGCCGACTGAGCAGTTAGCTATAGGTTTTCAGCTTGTTCCTAGTAAGAGTTCCAAACTAAAAAAGGAAAAACAATGGAAGGGAGTGAAACATCAGCTAAATGATGGATCTAAGGGAAAACGTAGTCGGATTTGAAATTTCTATGTTATCTGAAACAAAATTAATGAGAAAGAAACCATGAAGCCTGAACATTCTGTGTAATGTTTTTTTCACAACTGCAGTTTAAAGAGAACAAAAGCAAATCAGTTATTTGTTCCAGACTATGCAACTTTTTATCAGAAATTCTGGATCTATATAAAAATTATATCTTCAAAATTCTGAAGAAAAACATATTTCATAGATGTGCATATAGACATATGATATTGGGACAAATATAAAGGAAGTCTATTTACATGTGTAAAAGAAAGATTGGTAACTGAACCTCATCCAGAAATGAGAGTTCATCCATTATCGACATATGGTAGATTCTTTTTAAGCAGTAAATTTTAATAACATTCCATTCCATTCCATCTTTTTCTCTAAAGAGCCACTCATTCTATCTACTTCTGTAGTGATTGTGCTTGGAGTTTTATGTTGATATTAGACATCATGTTTTAAAATCAAACTATAGACACAATGAAAAATCCAATTATAGATACAGGAGGGCATGTAATGTAATAACACTTGATGTGAACTAACAAAATGACTAAGAAAAATGGAAAAATATTACTGGAAATGTTAGTAAAGGAACAATAAGTACCCCAATTACAAATCTTTCATTAAATAAAGAACAATATATTCTATCTAAAAATGATGTATTAGGAAAGAATAATTTAAATGTGTTATTTTAATTAGTGATGTCAACCTAAAGGGAAATGAAGTACAGTGATGCCTTGGAATTCAAACTTAATCCACCCCAAAACCCTATTCGAGTTCAAAAATGTTCGCATTCCAAAATGAGTGGGCATTCGGATAAAGCTATGGGCTGCACAGTCCATACGCCCCACACGAACTACGTGTTGGTGTTCGGATTTCAAAGCAGCATTCAGATGCCAAGGCAAAATTTGATTGATTTTTTTTTTTGTTCAGATTCCAAGTTGTTCTAGTTTGGGGGCATTTGGATTCCAAGGTATCACTGCACTTGCTTACTCACTCATACATATGTATTACAAATTAAAGTGGGGGAAGGTGGGTATTTAATGGTATACATAAAAACATCTCTGATTTTCATTGCTAACTCAAAAATTCTATCTATTGATAATATATCATAGACCTATGGGGTCATTATTTAAAATAAAGATAGCCACATAAAAACAAAACAAAAAGCTCAACACTGTTTGTTTCTAGAGAATGAGACTAAGTTTGAATAGAGGAAGGAGGATATTAATTTTAATTTTGCTCTGCTGCAAGAATAATTTTTACTAAAATGCATATATTAGTCCTACCAGGTTAGTAAAAGAATTTTAACATGTGTGTACCTTGACCTAATCTCTTCATTTAATCAACATCATTGGACTTGACTGAGGCAGAACTGATTCTAATAAATAAATCTATCCTTAAATTATACTCAGTTCCAGAGAATACTAAAAATGTTGTCAGTACCATTACCTTTCCCAGCATTGGCTTCTTACAGTTCTGAGGGTAATGCAGCATTGGGTTACAAAATCTTGGGCTATACAGAAATCACAGTATTAGTGCCACCTAATTAGAGTATATACTTCTCAGTGGACTCTAATAAGACCTTCATGGAAAATTCTAGTTTCTATATGCAATATCTTCTTCTATTTTTTCCATATTTTCACAAATGTACCTTCTGCTAGCCTCAAGAAAACTCAAGCAAGCATGGATTAACAAGTGGAGTTTTTTGATATTTATTGTCCCCAGAGCCTCCAACTCTGCCTTTTATATTCTATGAGACCACTGCATTCTGTCATCTCCTTTTGGTACATCATTGTATGTATCAAATAAAAGCTATCATAGGTAAACCAATCTGAACAGATAGACAAGCTCTGCAAAAGTTGAGAGGTCTTAAGTGCCAGGGGGTGGAAATGGCATACTCTGGTACCAATACAAAGAAAAACTGAGGTAGTAGAGTGTAAAGCAAGATAGTCTTCCCTTCCTCATGGTTTCAGAACTTTCTCGAATAGTAGACTTCAATAAGATTAATACGGAGTCAGTGGAGCATAAATTTATACAACTTTCACCTTTTAATACTAGAAAAAGCATTCATGTGTTACTTGAGTGTATAGCTTTTGTATCCTCAGTGTCTAGAAACACAGTGTGCTGGGTCTGTTTGAATTCAAAGAGAGTTCTCAGACTACACCTGTAATAAGGCATCAGTCTTCCCAAAGCACTACTTTCTAGGGCACACCACTCATTAGATGATAAATCATTGGACTGTTCACTATCAGATACACTGAATGGCACTGAAATATACAAATGACACTGAACTCACACATAGGGATTTCAGTGTTATTTGAAAGATTAAGACTTTGTATTCATGTTAAATAGACAATCCGAAATAAAAGTACATCTCATTATGTATCTGTCACCAGATTAGTTTTTCATTCTGTGTTATTAAGAACACCCCAATTTTACACCAGAGATGAGAGGTTGCAACCTTGGGCACAACTTTCTTAATTGCAGATTTTTTATATAGGTAAATATATCACATTTTGGAATTTTAAATGTGACCTGTGTAAAAATAAAAATTATGTAGACTTTGGGTAAGCTACATTTGGCAAGCATTCAACATTGGGACCAAGTTTATTCAACTTTGCCTGTTGATGCTGTGTGAGTAGTTTAAAACACGAAGCAGGACTATTACTAGGCTTAATAATTGATGTTGTGAATCTGATTTTTCTCTTTCAAAATTAGGACCAACCTAAGTCCTTTCCCACCTTACATCCCTCACTTATACCTGTGCCATCAGATGCCTGGGACCTGAAAATGCCTGGAGCCCTTCCTATTAGGAATTCAATCTATCTAGCTAATATATCCTAACAGCACATTAATTCTATTCATTATAGAACCCTAAGTATCATAAAGTATCAAATTCCCAATTTTTATTTTAGAAGTTGAGAAGGTGAGACACAGAAAAGAAATAAATGTGGCAAGAACCACATAGAACAAAAAAGTTTAGCCCAGTGGTTTGAGGACTTTCTAAGATGAGCCTGGTTAAAGGGAGATATCAGGTCGAGAGATAATATACCTATAGTCTCATGGTTCTAGTATATGCCTTTTGTCCATCAGTCCTAACTTGGATGGCATCCACCTTCAAATCCATGTGGAATCTAGGGACATTGCGTTCAGAATATGACATCGGGATTTAAAATATCCCATGTTGCACAATTCCCACAAACAGGTCCACTTAAAGCCACCAGAACTTGGGGTTACGAATATTGTTTCTCTTCTCCTTGCCTTGATATTATATTACCCTTTTCTGATGTATATTTTTTTAATTGCTGTGTTTTAAACAAGATCTTTCCTTGGTTTCATTTGAGAATACTATTCGAAGAGAATACAAGCCATGGAGGCAGTCTGTTTTTTGTTTTGTTTTGTTTTGTTTATATTTATTTATTTATTTATTTATTTTTATTTTTGACAGAGAGAGAGAGAGAGAGATACAGAGACAGAGAGAGAACTGAACTGGGCGAGCTCCCAGTTCAGCATATGGTTCCGCGCGGGCCAGGGCCGGGATTTGATCCCTGGTCCCCGGCGCTGCAAAGTGAGCGCTTAACCCACTGAGCCATCCCGGCTTCCCCGGCAGTCTGATTTGAGAACAGTGTCAAACATTATAAGCCAAAGGATATAGTAAATACCTTCCATTCTAAGATGACTCCCCAACTTATTTATTACTCAACACCAGCAGCATCCTACATTTTATACTGCCACCAAATCTGAGAATTTACTCCATGTTGGAGTTGTTTTCTATAACATATATATAAACTCTATTCTTTAATGCCTCACAATTAATTAGGCTGATTCCCAAATAAGCCCAAATCATTTATCTTAGTACTACCTGCTTCTAAAGTGGTCAGAACTTGATCTGTAAACATTCTTCAAGCTCCGTATTAAAGGAAACTACAACAAAATACAATAATCGTTCACATTTAAGACACTTAGTTTCCTTCTGTTTTCTCTAAAACAACCCACACTGAGAAAATCGCTTAACATGCACAAGGTAAGCCCCATTTTATAAGCCTCTAATGGAGAAGCTGCAGAAACTAATTAGCTCCAACCAGTACCAGTCAAACTGTTATTAACAAAATCTGAAAATTAAATAGAGGTTCATTACTCCCCGAGTCATTGGTTCCCCCTCCCTGGGGAGTGTTTAACTTGTAGCAATGGCTTTGGCTTTGCTTGATTAAATCTCATTATGAGAAAGGAATAAGCACTTGTGCCCATGTCTGAAGGAACCCAGAGGTGTGCCAAGTCATCCATTAGTCTGTGCAGAAAAAGAGTGGGTCAGAAATCGGCATGGCAGACATTCCTCTTCCAATTCAATCTGGAACACAGTGAGAGATGCCATTCCAAGGCTTTTGTTTTTCTTGATGGGTTGCTTGAAGACTTTATTGAAAAATAGTCTGTTTGTGTATCTTCATAGAAGAAAAGCATTGCTAAATATATTGGTTTTGCATTCTATTATACTCTTCTAAGGACCCTGCAATAGAACATGGGAACATTGTATACCCAACATACAATGTTGGGGAGCTTGCAGTACATAAAGAGGAAATTAAGACAGTGTGTGTAGTTAGTTTCCCAAAGAGAGCAAAGGCTGAGGCAGGCATTGAGCTTAATGTTCAAGGATAATCCCTGCCAGCAAGAACAACTCTGCAGAAGTTAATCTATCACCAGCCATTAGCACCATCTTGCTTGTAGACTAACTCCATTTGTTATGCCCAGTAGTAAAAGATAGGACATTAATAGATAGAACATCTGTATAGGTCCACTGTCACTTCTATTCTCTCTCTAGCTTCAATTGGGAGGAATGTGTTGATATATAAAATCAAACTTTGTATGCATATAAAGTTTGATCTCCACTAATTGGCTAAAATAGAATTGATAACCTGTGGGGTCTTATTTTTTACATTTTATTGGATCATTTTTTATTTTGATATTCAACTCGGTAAATTAAGGTTAATGTTTACTTTTCCAGAAACAAATATCTCATAGCTTCTAGAGTTGGTGTGAAGAGAATAGCATTTTAGTTTTGACTTCTTCTCTATATACCTTGGGTAAGTCACATAGGACTGGCATGACCCATATGAAATCCTCACTTTCCATTGCTCTAGATGTAGAATAAAAAATGTTAAGCAGATGTCTTTGCTGCAGGACTTTAAAGAATTTTAAACCATATATTAAAATAAGGTTCCGAATACAATTTTCATAGAGATTATTCAGAAAGGGAATAGAACATGTAGCACACCACCCTGCCCCCCCCCCCCAAATATTTTATTTTTAACCACAAACTCGTTTTTCATAGTACACAGAAATTTCATGGGAAGGTTTGGGAAATATTTGGATGATTCAGGGTTTCTCAATCTTGGCACTATTGCCATTTCAAATCAGGTAGTTTTTGTTGTGGGCAACCTTCTGTATATTGTGGAATACAAGGGCTGTCCAGAATGTATCCAGCCATGTACCCATTCTCATTATATTGACAGTGGTTGGATTTTTCCCAGACAGCCCATGTATATAGCAACAAATATGGCCTCTGATCATTAATTGCCAGTAGCAATAAAAAATGATTCAGGGAATTTCCAAATGTGCACCAGAGGCAACATTGCCATTGGTAGAGACCCATTGGAAAACCAATTTTCAGGTGCCCTTCTAGTTGGTGTGTTCTCCATTTGTCTGTTCAGAAGCATGTCCTACAGATCACTGAGAGGCAGCATAGGGTGGTCATTAACAAACAGGATCTAAAGGGAAACGTTAGGGGTTCACATTTAAGAACTACCACAGAACATAACACCTAGAATTTCAGTTCCTGCATCTGCAAAATGGTGATAATAACAACAGCACTATCTTATGCATTGATAGCTATATTTTAATAAGCCTTAAATAAAATTAGTTTTGAAAATCATGTAGGACAATTCCTGGTACACAATAAAGGACTTGAGAAATATCAGCTCTAATTTGTTCTCTGGAATTCATTCTGTATTAACCTTAATTCCTGTAGTTGTTAATTATTTCTAAAAGTCACTTGCATTTTTTAGAAGCAGGTTACATCCCAAATAATTTTCTCATGCTATTAATTCTCTTTATTTCCTTAATGTACTCTGATCCACACATTCATCAGACAACCTCATTTTTTAGTCTTCTGTGTTAATGCTAGGCATCTAATGGCGAGGTTCTGGTTCACTTGGAGTCATAGAAAGTACCTTGGTCTTGAGTTGTTGCTTCTAAAAGTTTTACTGCAGCTCTTTCAAAGACATTCCTAGACAGCCCAGGTTCAAGGCCAGAAAAATAAACCATTCTAGGTTTTTTCAGGCAAAGTGGAGTTTAATGCAGAAATCACTGAAAAGGCTAGAGAGCTGAAGTCAAGGGACTGCCCCTAAATGTGTTTTCTAAGGTGATCCCTTCAGGACACTGAGTCAGTAGCAAGAAGTATTTGCTTTTATGCCACCACGTCTGTCACTCTCTCAATGCTTTCAAACCCATGAAGCTGATGACAAATGACTCCACTGCAGACATGTTGACTCGAACTTACTTCTCAATTAACATAGACTTAGAGAGATGAGCCTAATCATGGAGTGCATTTAATTTGTAGAAATTAACTAATACCCAGAACCCTACCTGCAAAAGAGTCTGGAAAATATGTCTTAACGTTTATTTCCAAACCTTTCAAATAGAATGAAAGTGAAACAGAGGTGAGAAGGCCAATCCAAACATTCAGCTACTCCACGTACATACACCGCCTTACAGAGGTACATCCATAACCTTCAAAAGTAATGATAGCAAGATTCGCCTGCTCCTCATTAATGTAATGCAATAATCTTTTGTACAATTGAACACACCTATTCCCTCCCGTAAAGAGGAGACTTATGTCCTGAGCCCCATACAATCATTTCCTGTCCTCTATTCTCCCTATTCCTGGCCAAGAAGCTGGGCATTTTAGCAAAATGTAAAATAGCAGAGGATGCTAGAGTTATTTCTGCCAAAATTCTATTCCAAACTCCTGATTTTATCCACAAATATCTCCAAACAAGATTTTTCTCGTGGTGGTTTTTGTAGACACATTGATGTGTTCCTCCATTACTTTACTGTTAGCCTTTTTCTATAAAGATTCATTGTTAAGTTTATGAAATAAATGACATTATTTTTATTAGTAGCATTATAACTGCTTTAGTTGTCTTTCTTGAACACTTATCCAAGTACTAGATAAATTCTAAAAATACATTACCTCACTTAATTCTTTCAATAATTCTTAAGATAATTATTAATATATCTTACACCTGAGAACACTGATGAAAATCTGTAAGTATCTTGTGCAACATCCAACAGGAATAATAATGGATCTTGGAATTCAGATATAAATACTTTCTGTCTAGCCTGTACGGTAGTTCTTAACTCCAATGACAAAAGAGTGAAAATGAGACTTAAGTTTTTCTGAAAACTTGTCAAAGGTTTTGATACATAATACTCAGCAACCTTATACATCTTCTTACTTTCAAATGGATCACTGGAAAATTAGATTTCTCTATCTTACATTCTCCTCTTTTTTTAGATGTCAGGAGGTAAATCCAAAAAAATACAATAATGATCTCAAATAAGATGATTTAAATCCTGTTTTCTTTGAGTTAGGGAAATAATTTCTGTTGATTTATACCTCACTTTAGTTTGTCAGCAACTCACGAGATTCATTTAAATTCTATATATTTTTCTCTCTAAGAAATTTTGCAAGACAACTACTTTAAATGGAGCTGTCTTTATGTATCCATGAAATAAAGCAAAGATTGATTTCTGAATCATCTCTGATTAGGCTACTTTTGATCAATTATTGAACATTCCAAGAGTGTTCAGGGCTCTTTTAGTGTATGTTCTGATTGTGACATGGCCAATCAATTTCTCTCAAGGTTTTTGGCATGTCCCCCACTTGATGAACAGCTCAGTATCTCTACAGCTGAGATGCATACCAGGCATCACTCCTTAAACGCACAGCCTAGCTTTCCGTGTTGTGTGGTCAGTTTTCATACAGCTCAAGAAATGTTCCCCCAGATATCACTGATCAATTGGAAGATAGATATATCAAATAAACATAGCTATCCTATAGGAAAAACAGATAAAAATCCATTAAAATCCTTTCTAAACGTCTACTCTAGCTTGTCCAACGTGAGGCCTATGGGCTGTGTGTGGTTTAGGACAGCTTTGAATATGGCCCAACACAAATAAATTCATAAACTTTTTAAAAACATTGTGAGATATTTTGTGATTTTTTTTATAGCTCATCAGTTATCGTTAATGTATTCTATGTGTGGCTCAAGACAATTCTTCTGATGTAGCCCAGGGAAGCCAAAGGTTTGGACACCCCTGGACTGCAGTTTATCACCTAAGTGGTGATCCCTTTACACTTCCACTTTGCACTCAGACTCATAAGCAATTCCAAATAACACAATGAATAAATAGTGTGTTCCCACACTGGAATTTTTAACCTAAGACTGAGATCCAGTTATATTTTGCATTTGAGTTTGGCAATGAGAAACCCCAGAATTTAGGACTAAGGTATTCATAAAATGACAATGTTATTTAAGTGGTAAAATCCTCATCTCTTAACAGAGATTGTCCCACTTCAAAAAATATCAGAGATGACGAACTCTCTCCACTGACAGTTCATCATGAGGGCTCTTCCTATTGAGACAATCCCATCTGCATCATTTACACCTGCCATAAACCTATTTGAGATTTTTATGAGAAAGCACACTGTAAATTTGTTTTGGTTTGTAAACCACTGTCAAGCTAAATAATTGTTTATATGGTATTTTTCTTTTCATTCATCCCTTCAGTTGATCATTCATTCAAGAAATTGATTGAATGCATCCTTGTGATTAGTAAATACGTCCACTCCTAGACACCTCAATGTTGACTTTGAATTATGTTCTAATGCAAGAGTAATCCTGACATCAGTGGGGTTGATCTGTCCCTCTCTAATTCATTTTGCACATAGTAGCCAAAGTGATTTTTAAAACATTTTAAAAACCCATAAGCAGATCAGGCTTATCTCATTTTGTTACACTGTCCTTGATTCAAGTTCTGCCCATTACACTGCTTCTAAAACACAGGCTTTCCTGACCTGCCTTGGACATTTTGTGCTTGTCTTTTCTCATCTTGGAACTCCATTCACTTGGTTTTTTATAGAAATGACCCCTTTCTTATCAGATAGGCCTACTCAGTCCACCAATAAGAATGGTACCCTCTGATAGTACATACCAAAATTCCATGAATAAATCCTTTTAGCACTTATTACAATGAGCAATTATGCTTGCTTGCTTTTTTTCTCTTTCTTTTTCTTTCTTTCTTCCATCTATCCATCCATTCGTCTGTCCATCCATCCATCCATTATCTATCTATCTATCTAATCGTCTCTCTATCATCAAATCTAATCACCCCCTCATGCTCTCTTGCTCACATACATAAAATAAAATTTTATTCTATAAGGCAGGGAACATATCATGCCATGTGGAGACAAAGTAGGGTTTTATTTAATACTTCCCAAGACTTCATATAATGATAAATATCTCTCCTGTTCTCATGAGCATTTTTATCGTACAGCTGAGTTACTTGTCTAGTCTCTTGTATCTCTTATTCCCCTTCTACCCTTCTGGCTCTCACTTGTCCATATCCTTAAAAGGGGGGAAACAAAATAAGACAAACAAAACCAAACAACAAGCATTGTAAACAATGCTATTCAGTATTATTCTGTATAGCATCCAACTCAAACTGTGTTCAAGTCCTCCTTGTTTATTCTAAAATATTTAGTTTAAACTTTTAAATGACAATTCATGACTTCACAGAGCTGCATTCTCTTCCTGAGTCTGTGCTTGAGGCGGAGAGAAGTTCACAATATCAGCTTTGCTAGCAAGAGTGACACATTTCTATTACAGGATTAGTCCTGTACTTCTAATGATTTTTACTCATTGAATACGGTATCTGTACTGGATTGGGGCTATTTTAAAATCACATCCTGGGGCAAAAAGAAGCATTATGGTTCTTATATTGCAACTATGATAGTATTATATGAAACTAGCTTTAAAAAATGTAATGTCTCAACTTCCTAGTTCTGACCACAAAGGGTTTTAGAATATTACCTTGTTTAATCATCACAACACTCTTTTAAGAATGAAAGTGGGATTGTTATTCCTAATTATAGACAGATTGAGGAGGTTAAGTCCTTCTCCAAGTCTCAAGTTCACTCTACATGAAAGACCACTGAAATGGGGCCTACACAGAGGAGCAGACTGGAGGCAGTGGGCATGAATCAAAGAGACCACTTTGTGTCCTGCAAAGCACCTCTCATATGAAGTGGACCCTCAGAAATCTGTAATTTATAAAAACTTGTGTAGTTATTTTTACATATTTAAACTTCAGTCACCTTCAGAGTATTTTCTGTCTGATGCAATGCACCTATTGAGATACTTTTTCCACTGCTCAAAGCAGTTTTTGAACTCATCAACTTTGATGACTTTTAGTGCTTCGACCATTTTTTTGTTTCACTTTGTTCACAAAAAGTGTCCCTTTGAGGACGTTTTTCATCCAGGGAAACAAAAAAATGATTCTCAGGGTGAGATCCAGGTGAATACGGAGGTCAGGGCATGCTGTTTTTGGTCAAAAACTACCAAACACTCAGTGTGGTGTGGGCAGGTGCATTGTCATGCCACATGTTTTGTTTTGTGTAAATCACCATCATGAAATAGGCAAATGCGTTGAAAGACTATCCAATAAATATTCATCGAAGCTGATCACAGCTTTTCACAACAATACCAACTGGTACACTGATGCAGGTGAGTTCTTACAACTCACCCAGTAGGGGATGCCTGTAGTACAAGGGGCCTGCCCACCAGAAGATAATTTCAGGGTTTTGTTTGATTGTTTGTTTGCCCACTCCCATACTTCTTCTTAGCCCTTCTTGTTGTTGGGGATTACTGGTGATAACTACTGTCTTCCATCTCTATAAAACCTAATCACGTGGAACTTGACCCTCAACATTACCACCACCCCTTCATTATAGGAAACAGACAGAGACACATTTACACGTATTTACATGTTCTGATGACCTGAATCTTAATCAACTTGAAAAGAGGAAAACTTTTAGATTGTTAGGACTTTCCACAAGTGAGAATCAGGGAAATCTCTAATGCTATAAGGATCAAAAGTAGGCAGGAATCCACAAGTCTGAAGTTACAGGCGTTCATGGTGCAGTTGCCTCCTAGGCATCTCCCACATCCAGCAAGAACTCAGGCTCTATGGTTATATATCTTCACTGAACAACCGGCTCTCGCAGCCAGGTTCTGTCAGTCTCTGCCTCATTCCACCTGCCTGCGGTATTAATAAGCCTTTTAATGTGGTCAACTGACCACCAATTACCTATCTTTACTCTCATGGTGGTGAATAGTTCTCAAGTTCCTGCCTAATCAGGCATGATTGATTAAAAGTTAAAATGGCACCAGAGTGAATAGTGAGGGAGAATCTTTGATACAAATAATCTTAAATGTCTCCAACCAATGGAGCATCACAGCCCTCTGATGAGTGGCTTCTGTTAACAAGCCTGCCATTAGCATGTTCATGTCTCCCTATCCAAACCAACTTGCTGCTAATCAGGGGGTATTGATCTTCTCCACACTAACTTGTTTACTAAACTGACATCTATAACGAGCATTCAGACACCAAAAATATCCACAATTTTGCTATAGCATTTTCTTTGAATGTCAAATGCAAGAAATGCCTTTTTCTGCAGTAAATAGAAGAGCCCATAATAACTGGTGAAATTTCTCTGCCTTCCTTATGCCTGGACATTATCTATACCATCTTATTCTTGACACATTATTCTTTTAATTGAAAACTTTGCTCAAGCTAACATCATTACCAATTCATGTAAACCACAAAGAAGGCACTGATATCATAAAACAAACTTATATTGGTGTTCGTGGAACCATGGTATGTTCTTTATTCCTTGAAAACATCTGCATAAGAACAGCTTAAAGTTCTGAAAAAAATATGATAAGGTCTATCTATCACTTATAGTTCTATAATATAAAATAGTAATCATCTAATGAGATCTCTGTGGGCTAATATAATTTGGATCAACAGAGTAGATAGTTTCTTCATTTCTTATATAATTCTATGCTAAGGCCATGAAGCTAATTCACTAAGAAATATTCAAAATAAATCCTAATGTGTTTTTCCAGTCTTCTGCAATGTAACACAATGATATATAGTTTGTTTTTGTTTTGTTTGTTTTTTTTGCTTGTGATAGTTACTTTATAATTTTTTTTAAATTAATATGTGTGTGTGTATGTCATTTCACAGAATAAAATAATTTGGGAGTGATAATCAAACACATAGACCCTTTTGGGAAAATTCCTGTCTGAGGATAAACCAGAAAAAAATAGAAATTATAGTGTCTCCTTTAAAATTAGACTGTGATGCATTTATTATATAAATGACAATTTTAGAACATAAAAACTATGATTGGTAAAATAGAGTACCAAGATGATGCCTTCAAGAAAAATTAGCAGATATTTTAATTTTTTACTATTATATTTTCTTCCAGCACTGAATTGTGCTAGTTTTTTTTTTAATTGAGATATAATTGACATAAAACATTGTATTACATTTAGGTATACAGCATAATAATTTGATATATGTATATGTTGTGAAATGAGTACCACAATTAACATTCATTGACACACATAGTTTCATTTATTTTTCTTATCCTCATGACTTTTAAGATCTAATCTCTTGGCAACTTTAACATATACAATACAGTATTAACTATAGTCACCATGCTGTACATTACATCCTCAGGTCTTAATCATCTTATAACTGGAAGATTATACCTTTTGATTACATTCACCATTTCCTCCTTACTATTTTCTATCATAGTATTTAATCCAGCATATACATTGTGTGTGTCTACTTATACATACATACATATATATAGTTTTCTATAACAACATTTCTATGATGCTTTTTCAGTTAATGATGCAATGTTACACTTATTGTCTTATTAACCTTGTGATAGATAATTATAAAAAATATCTTTTGCTTTTGCAAAGTGTTTTCATTTATCATTTTAACTGATATTATTTTAGTGACTTATCAATTATACCTATTAATTACAGTCTAACTTGCAAGAGGTCAACCCCCATGAGAATGCATGGAAACACCATATCCATCATTTAGAGACACAAACAGACCACCAACCAAAGCCAGCAGACATCGGGCCACCTACTAGGCAACTCAGCTCCTTTGGTTCAGAATTCTTGAATAAAAAATTGATTCTAAATGACATGAACACTAAACCCATTCACTTGGTTTCACTTTCCTACAGAAGACACTGACCATCTCATTAATAATTAAAAACAACAGCTGCTAATATCTTGGAATAAGATGGCTAATTTACATATCCTGTACTCTAGCTGGGTTCTCCAATATGTTTTCCCAAATCTGCCGAGGATTATGTTTTTTCCCAGGCAGCTAAAGGGCAGGAAGGTATCTCCAGCTCAAACACAAGTATTAATAAAGTTGTAAAGTAGAAGATTATTGAACCATATCAATTATTTATCTAATTATGAAGGTATCAGTCATCTAAAATTACTCAATGAACAACTACAGAGCCTATGAGGTACTGATACGAAGTGTTGTCCAAAATCATTAGGCCTGCCAAACACCATCTGAAAACACTTCCACATTCATTAGCTTTAAGACCTAAAGGATGAATAGAAAAATTGGGATATGGTCAAATATCCTATGGAGAAAAAGCTGGATCTTTGAAGGTTGGAGGTAAGAGAAAACATGGTGTTTTTGACAAAATGATTCTTTATCAACTGAGGTTGTCTCGTGTGTGGTAACTGTACCTTATCCATGGTGTCAACCTGATTCCCTGGAAAAGGAATTCTTCCGTGGAGCAATATTTAGTTGAATAATTTAATACCAAGGGAGAATTCTCTCTTCACTACAAGCCTCGACAGTTGTCCTGATATTTGCAGATAGGTAGTGAGCTTTCCATTCACTCTGGTAGATAGAATAATAGCCCCCACCCCAATAATGTTCACAGTCTAATCCCCACAACTATGACTATGTTACCCTGCATGCCAAAAGGGACTTTGCAGATGTGATTAAGGATCTTGAGGTGGGAGATTATCATGTATTGTCCTGGGGGGCACCGTATAATCAGGAGGATTCTTCTGAAAGGGAGGCAGGAGGGGTACAGTGAGAGAGGAGATGTGAGCATCAAAGTAGAGGCCGAAAGAGAGAAAAAAATAGAGACAGTGATTGGAATAGTCTATGCTACTGGCTTTGAAGATGGAGGGAGGGACTTGCAGCCATGGAATGAAAGGGGCCACCAGGAGCTAAAACAAGCAAGGCAACCTCCAGAAGGAGTTCAGCCCTGCTCACCCATGTCCAAATTCTGACCTCCAGAGAAATAAGAAAATATGCTATGTTATCATGGTCATTGTTTTGGCAGCAGTAGAAAACAAGCTCATTCACCACTCTATCACCAGAACAAATTCATTGGCACCAGAACACTGCACGTTTCTATTTCAAGGCATGAGAGACGATGAGCTAATTAAATAAGGCCATTGTCGTAAGATTTCCTGGTCACATTTAAAAAAAAAGTCATTTTTTAAAATGACTCAACAAATAAAAATGTTTTGGGGTGAAGCTGGGATGGCTCAACGGGTTAAATGCTTGCTTTGCAGCCTCGGAGACCAAGGATCGAATCCCAGTCCCGACCCATGTGGACCCATATGCTGAACTGGGGTGTGTCCCCAGTTCAGTTCCTGCTGGGGCCTATGCAAGAGGCTCCCGGCCCAGTTTCTGCCCTGTGCAGCCCTGTGCCCACCTGTGGAGTGAAACTATATGGAAAACTAATGCTGTCAACTATGGAGACTGCTCTGGGCCTTCTCCCTTCCCTCTGTCTCTCTTTGTCTGTCTGTCTCTCTGTGTCAAAAACAATAAAAATTAAAAAATATATATTTTGAAACTTCTCCCCTAAAAATATGAAGAAGTAAATCTAACTGCACAAAACACAAGTTGGGCTATCCAGCTGCTTTCTCAGATTTGCAGGAACACAGAGGAAAGCATAAAGTTTAATATAAAATTACTGGTTTAGAAGAATTGTGTTCCACAGAAAGGATAGGAAATTCCTGCAGGACATTAACTTACAGAAGATAGAAGTTTATGATACACACTGTAAAACCTAAAACATCTAAATAAAAAGTTCACCTGGGGAGTGTGGATGGAGTTCCCAGAGGAACGATACTTATACCACCTAAGCAATAAAGGGATGCTAGAATTATCAGTCAAAGTATAGTCCTAAGTATTGAGTCCTAAGGTTCAGTGACTGAACTTAGCCTCAGCTTACCCACGGCCTTAATGACATCTTAGGTGCAGTAGGAGCATCATTGAGGTTATTTAAGTAGAGTACGTAGAAAGGCTAAAGAATGGAGTCACTTTCACTTCAAAAAGCAAGCCTAATCTTTGTGGCCAATTGCTCCAGAACTTCCTCTTTAATAGAATGACCAGATCATAGGGTTTGAAATAGGACAGAAAATAGTATCACTGTCCAGTTTCAAATGGTACAGTATGGTGAGACTAGGCTGACCATACAATACGTGCCATTTGAAATGGGACAGTACCATGTTTTCTGTCCTATTTAAAACTGAATGTCTGCTCAGCCTATATGGAAACAAAAATGACTCCAATATCCTTGCATTGTCCTTTGGAAAGTCCAGTATCCTTCTCTGTATTTAGAAAGATACCTGGGGTGGGCAAAACTTTGTCTTCTCGGTCAGCTGCTACTTCACAGGCCCTGTGAATGGCCACTCCAAACCCAGACGCAGTCCTCCTTCCTGTTTTTTCGGAAGCACCCCTCATGCAACCCCATTGTTTGTAATGTGCTTCTGAAGATTTAGGCACACGTAAACAGTTCTACAGCATAGCAGGTAACAGTGAACAACTTCGAATTAAATGTTAGGCTGACTTTATTGACTCTCCTAGGCTACCCAGACAGATAGATGGAGGACACCTTTGTCTTCCCAAGTCTGTTCTTTTTTTCCAGGTTCATTGCCTCTTTTGATCTACCCAAGAACAACTCTAATTCCTATTACTCTATTGTCTTACTCACCTCCCTTAGTCATAGTCTCTCCCACCGGGAGAAAACAGATCACCTAGCCAAATGTCCAGGAAGGTGTTTGTCAAACAAAGGAATGGTGTGCTCCTCTGAATGCTGACGTCTCCTGAGGCCACAGGTGCAAACTGTAGGCAGCCACTGGAATAGCCACTCAGTCTCCCTAATCCCCAAGGAAACAACCTCTTTGGCCCAGCAGACATTCTCTGGTTAGGCTGCCTCCAGCTGCCGCTCATTTCCTCCTCTCAATGAGCAGCTGGAACGCCTATTTATAAAGAAAGGCCATAGTTGGCCTAAACATCTGCCCCTCCATTGGCACATAAAAGATTTGATAGGAACTCACACAACCTATGACAGAAACCACATGAAATCCCATTTTGGACCAACAGTCTCATCTGAAAAGAACGGCCAGACACTTGAAAACATTCCACAGTTGAAAAGAGGGCAATTACCGGTAATGTGAAGAGAGAGGGTCCATGCCACCCTCTTCGAAGTGATCCTATCAAAGGAAGTTGAGAAATTATCTCATTCCTACTTGGAAAGACATTTAAGG